>PVIW01003753.1:53698-156330 GCA_004026585.1 Noctilio leporinus
TATTGTCCCGTAATGGGTGAGATCATATGATATTTGTCCTTCACTGACTGGCTTATTTCACTAAGCATAATACTCTCCAGTTCCATCCATGTTGTTGCAAAGGGTACAAGTTCCTTCTTTCTTTCTGCCATATAGAATTCCATTGTGTAAATGTACCAAAGTTTTTTGATCCAATCATCCACTGATGGGCACTTAGGCTATTTCCAGCACTTGGCTATTGTAAATAGTGCTGCTATGAACATAGGTGTGCATAGGTTCTTATGAATTGGTGTTTCAGGATTCTTTGGGTATAGTCCAAGTAATGGAATTGCTGGATCAAAAGGCAGTTCCATTTTTAGTTTTTTAAGGAAACCCCATACTGTTTTCCACAGTGGCTGCACCAGCCTGCATTCCCACCAACAGTGTATGAGGGTTCCCTTTGCCTGATGGAGACATTTAAAACATTTTTATTTATTGATTGGTTTTAGAGAGCAGGGGGGTGGTGCATTGTATTGGTTGCCTCTTCCACATGTCCCGACCAAACCTGGGACCTAGGCATGTGCTCTGGCTTGGAATCTAACCAGAGACCTTTCACTTTGCTGAATACTGACTAACCAACAGAGCCACATATGTCAGGGCTGGTGGAGAAATTTTTTTTTAAGAATTTATTTATTATTTCCAGAGAGAGAGGAAGGGAGAGAGGCAGAGAGGGAGAGAAACATTGGTTGCCTCTTGTATGTGCCCCAACCTGGGGGAAGGTACCGAACCCACAACCTAAGCATATGCCCTGACCAGGAGTTGAACCAGCAACCTTTCATTTTGTGGGATGTCATCCAACCCAGCCACACTGGTCAGGGCTGGTAGGTGGATTTTGATAGGTCAGATACAACTCTGCTTTGGGGCCGAGAGTTCTGAGGAGTACCAGTTGCTAAGGACACTGTGGGCCGAGCTGGAGTCATACCTGGGTTTGCCAATTTTTTTCTTCAGGAAGATTTTCAACATCTCTTTCTCCAAGCACTCTCTGTCTCAGCTGCACTGGCAGGAGAGTGGAAGGTAGGAAAAAAGTGGTTCTTTGGAAGCTGAGTAACTGGGAGGAGATGGGCTGTGCTACTCAGGGAGCTGACCTTACCTTTCTCTGCATCCCAGGTGATCCTGGTCCCCAGACCTCAAAAAACTAGCACTGTTAGTGTGTTTGAAAGTTGACTCCCTCTGCTTTCCTTGTGTGTCCTTTGTTGGATTACTTCATCCCATCCTTACCTCTCTCTCCCCATTCCACCTCTGCTTATGGTCGGTCACTTGGAAATGTCATTGAGATATGGAAGTGCCTGCAAGGATTTGTGCAGAACAGCGTTTTCTTCACCCACACACTTACCGTGGGCTTCAACCATGCCTGTGCACAGGCTGTCTCTTTTCCCCAGAAAGACAGCATGTTTCAAGGGTTAGAAGAACCTGGGTAGCAGAAGATCCGGTTCCCTTCCACCTCTGAAGTTTACTCATAAATCCCAGAGTAACAAATTCTGTGACCTCCTTCAGGAATAGAGGGTTCTATGTAGCTTCACAACTGACTTGTTACCTGGTTTTACTTTCCAGGACACAGGCTGAGCCACATAACTTTGGGTGGGATGGAGAAGGAAGGAAGCTTGCCATGGGAGAGAGAAGGATCCGGAGGAAAGGAAGAAGAGAAAGGCAGGGTAGCTTACCAGAAGAAACTCAAAAGTAATGGGAGGAGAACAGACTTGGAGCAGGGATTCTCGAAGCACAATCCAAAGATCACCCACATTTGGAACAATACCATTGTGACAAATTGCTATGTAATCCAATACCATTATTTCTTCCTCTGGTGGGAGAGGAGGTGGGAATGGGAATGAGGAGTTGGAGCAAAATAATAATGGTAAATGCTTGTTGAGAGATTAACATGAACCATGTATGTACTGTGTGCTTACACAAATCATGTCATTGAATCTTTTCAGCTACTATGATAAGCATCCTTAGTTTAAAGATGGGGAAACTGAGGCACAGAGAGATAGCACTTGTCCAAAGTCACAAATCTCATAATGGAGCCAGGGTTCAAATCTGGAGTATAAGTCCAGATCTTGCTCTCTTAAACACTATACTATTTTGCCTCAATTCAAATGTATAAAACACAATTCTTGGATCACCTGCATTGAATCACCTGGAGGTACATGTTAAAAATTCAGCTTCCAGAGCCCTACTCCAGACCTACTTAATCACAGAATACTAGATACCAATGTTCAAGAGGAAGATAGTACTAGGTTTCCCAAGGATCTGGCGCTCTCCTTCCTTATCTCTCTATCTTGGCTGTGCAGGTTCCTGACCCAGCTGGGCTCGCAGTCCTCTCTATACCTCCCCTTCAAAGAGAGCTGCTTCCCTTCCCTCCTTCTCCCTGCAGTGGGCTTGGTTCAGGTCCACAGTGCCTCTCAGACTTCCCAGAGTAGACAGGACTTCTGTGGAATTCAAGCCAGGGTTTGGGCATGTTGCCTGCCCAGGCTGGCAGCTACCTGGGCCATTCCATCTTCTCTGACAGAGGCTCACAATTGGTCAATGAATCGTCTTCCTGGACCAGGACTTCTTGAATCAGGCAGGATGTGTGGATCTAGACAAGGTCCCTCTGGGCCTCAGTTTCTCTCTTCATGAGAAACAATCAGCTTTGTCTCTGCCCCTTCCTCCTCTCTAGGAAGTATGCAGAACACAAAGCAGATTTTATCAGAAGGAATTCTGGGCTCCAGAGAAAGGCACTAACAGAATGATCAACCTCCAAAAACCACAATAATAGGAATAAGAAGATGAGGCCATGAGATTAGCTTGGGGAAGCTGAAAGAAAGCTTTCCCCAGAGTTTTGAGGAGTTTAGCTATGATCGCATGGATTCATTATTGACCATAACCTCTGTGCATTTTCAGCAGTGATTCAATTCTAGAAGCCCTGATGATCTAGCAATCACTTTTGCATCCGAATCGGAAATTTCCCCTCTCCAGCACCTGTGGATGTAATCTCATCAGTCTGGGTCACATTTACAAGTATACTTACCTACCTATCTACTTCCCTCTACATATATAGACATGCACATCTTCATATGGGACTGGAAAATCAAGAAATCTGCAGCAAGACAGACCTGGGTTTCAATCTTGACTTTTTCACACTCTGTTGAAACTTGCAAGTCAACTAATGTCTCTAAGTTTCTGCCATCTTAAAATGGGACAACAATAACTCCTGCCTTTTCTAGTACCCTGGCTTGTTATGGGGAGCAAGTCAGGCAATAAATAAATTTTAAATCCTATCAAGTGCTGGGTATTGGGTGCAGGGAAACAAGCCTGCACACATGTATTCTTGGCACAGGCTCACACTCAAGTGTGCTCACATCCAGACAACATATACAAGGACAGTCATATGAGCATCTCTTCACCAGGCTCAGATCAGTCCCATCTCTCCTGACCTTCATTACAGTTTGTAGGGTGTTAGCCTCTTCTGGTTTGTTTTTTTCTCAAATCAGGACCCAGGGGACTTGCAAGGAGTACAATAAAATAAAAGCCTGGCCAATCTAGCACCAGGTCCCACTTCCCTTCCACATAAAGGCTATCAAACTGCCAGGCATCTGGACTCAAAGGCTAGGCCAGGACCTGCTCAGAATCTATTGCTTTGCTCAAAAGACCTGCTAACAGGAAACTGTCTGCTTCCTTTCCACCCCAAACAGGATGCGCCTGCCACTGTTCTGAGGACAGGGTGGCCTGTCATTTACAAGGAGGCTTCCCCTGCCAAACTGGAGCCTCAGGGTAATCTTCGTGGGAGGCTTGCTCTCTAGGAAGGCTGGAGGAGCCTGGAGGGACACCTCTGAGAGGGGAAGGGGTGGGAGGAGAATGTTAGCTGCTACTGCCTGTGGCACCTGGCACAGAGCAGGCTGTCTGTCCCTTTTCAACACTCAACACACACTTGGGAGACTAAGAACGGTCCTAGACAAGGTCTTTGAGCTTGAGGAGTTTACAGACAAGTGAGAGAGACAAGTCATGCCATTCCCCCATTTATTTATTCATTCATTAAATACAAGATTTTTCTTTTTTCTTTTTTGAATGCCTACTCTCTCAGGCACCTTGTGAAGCACTGAGGGGTTCAGAGATGAACTTTGCAACCCAACAAGAGAACAAATCAGCCTCTAATCAGGTAGGCAAACCTTGAATTATGTGTACAGCTGTGAATTCCACAGGCTTTCACAAGCGAGGCAAAAATTACTGCTGTCTGGGTTTCACTCTGGTAGGAGCAATTACCACTCCCTGCGTCTTCTTTTGCCCCTATATTCTATTCTCAGGACCGCAGCCAGAGCAATCCTGGTAAAATAGGTCAGGTCCTGCTAACTGGCTCCCTCTAAAGGCTTCCCTTCCCATTCTAAGGCAATTCTCTGTCCTTAGAGGGTCCTACAAGGCCCTAACACCAGTGGTGGAAGGTTGAGAAGACAAACAAATTACTATAAGTGTTAAATAACAAAACATAACTGAATAAACTTGAAGATCTAATTGGCTTTACTAAGCAATTCATGAATTGCTAGAAAGGTGCTCAGGTGAGTTGTACAAAACAGAAGGTTTTTATAGGAAGAAAGAAGGTGGGACTAAATTAAGAGTGGATTATTTCAGGCAAAGACACCTTCCCCTACAGCAGCGATTTTCAAACTTTTTCATGTCCTGGCGCACATGAACTAATTATTAAACTTGTGCGGCATGTCAAAAAATTAGGTACAATTTTCATTCGTTCACACTTGTTCACACTGGATGGCTACTGTTGTGTTGGCTGTTGTTATTTTTTAAATTTGACAATCTAAGGGAAAAGAGGTACTGTATGTTTTTTTTTTTTCTTTTTAAAATTTTATTGTTGTTGTATTACATCTTTCCCCTTTTTGCTCTCCTCTGTCCCCCTACTGTATGTTTTTAAAATTCTTGTAGCACACTGGTTGAAATTGCTGAGAGGAAGGTAGGGGGTTTATCAGGCAGATTACCTCACTAGTGTGGATCAGGAAATTCCAGGTTAATTGGTTTAAAATTCCACTCCTGAGACGGGTTGAAATTGCAATTAGGTTTGTTATTAAGTTTTGGTTTGGTGCCAAGGTTTGGCAAAAGTGACTTATTTTGAGACCCTGGCTGGTGTGGCTTAGTGGATTGTGCACCAGTCTGTGAACAAAAGGGTTACTGGTTCAATTCCCAGTCAGAGCACGTGCCTGGGTTGTGGGCCAGGTCCCCAATTAGGAGTGTGCAAAAGGCAACTACACATTAATTTTTTTTTTCTCTCCTATTTCTCTCTCCCTACCCCTCTCTCTAAAAATAATAAAATCTGAAAAAAGTGACTATTTTGGCCCTTCCTTTCTTCTTTCTTTCCTTCCTTCCTTCCTTCCATAATAGGTGCCTCTACCAGTCACAGGAGGAATGAAGGGAACAGTGGGGGCTTCTGGAGCCCAGGAGCCAGAGTCAAGAATGGAAACTGGAGCTCCAGAGGACAGCTGCTGCCTGAGACACCACTCATCCTCCTTCCAGAGAGGGATAGGGAGAAATAACCCTAGATCCTTCCTTTCTTCTACCATTTACTTTCACAAGAGGACACCCATTAGCTGATTCTGGTTGGAAGGTACTGAAGGAATCTCTGGAACTGAAATGCATGTAGCCTGCAGAGGTTAGCTTCCCAGGTGAGGGCTTGAAGAATAGACCAGGGGCAAACAGGCCTAGTACCGAGATAGTCCTAGATACATTCTGCTAAAGCCGATATGTGAAATACACGTGCTGTCTTCCCTAAATATGTAGACTGAGACCAGGATAGTGGAGGGAGCAGGATCTTGCAGTGTGAAGAATGACTGGGTGAAATCTGTTGCAGATAATCATCCCCAGGCAAAAGCCTGGAAGGCAGGCAAGCACAGGACTCAAGGCGTGGGTCCTTTTGTGGTAGAACAGAACTCTGGGAAAGAAGCCCCAGATCAGTGCAGACCTGGGAGGAGTTCCCTGTTTCAAGTTTGGGAGATTAGGGATACTGTAAAAAAAACCCAGAACACTGGATGTGTGGCCCAATGGCTGGGTTTGAGCTCTGCTTCTGTCCTTAAATGGCTGTGTAAACTAGGTAAAGAATTTTACCTTCAGTGTTCTCACCTACTAATTGGATAACAGCAATACCTATATTTCACAGCACATCCAGAAGATTACAAGAGGTAATGAATATAGAAAATGAAATGTCACTTCTTTGGTTAGATTCATCAGAAGTTCCCCATTGTTTGAAATTTAATACCCAAACTCCCCTGCAAGGCACATCAGGCAGTTCAAGCTGGGGCTTCTGCCTACTTCCTTCACTTCATTTGTCATCACTCCCTACCCCTTCAACTCCACAGACCAGCTGGACTAATCCACCTGCCATTCCTAAAAATTCGATCTCTCTTAATCTTTGTCAATACAGCCCTTTCTGTCTGGAGCATGCTTTTCCTGATATACACTCCCCTGATGAATTCCTGTTCTTTTTTCAAAGCTCAGTTTAGGAGGTATCTCCTGCAGGAAGTCTTCTTTAACATCCCCTCCACCTTTCATATTGGCTAGATGCTCTTCCTCTGTGTTTCCAGAGCACCCTTCAATTTGAGCACATTTAGTAGTTGATTGGAATCACAGGTCTATACTATGAGATTGCAGTTCCTGAAGGGCAGAGGCTGTGATGCTTCCTATTTTTCTATCTCCAGGGCCTTCCAGGACCTGACACCTAGTAGACATCAAGCGGTGACAGTTGAGTGAAGAATGCATGCATGCATGAATGAATAAATAAATGCACTGATGAACGGTGGTGCAAATTTAGGGAACTGATGATGAGCAATTCTATATTCCCAAATTTAAAAAAAAATTAGGCTTGGGCTCTGGCTGATAGCACAGTGGAATAGGCGCCTGCCTGCGAACCCAAAGGTCACTGGTTCGATTCCCCAGCCAGGGCACATAACCAGGTTGCAAGCCAGGTCTCCAGCAAGGTCTGTAGCTGGAGGCAGGTGAAAGGCAACCATACATTGATGTTTCTCTCCCTCTCTGCTTCTCTCCCTTCCTCTCTCTCTCTGGAAATAATAATAAATAAAATCTTAAAAAAAAAAATTAGGCTTGGCTGGTGGCACAGGAATAAGGCGCTGGGTTGCAAACCCAAAGGTCGCTGGTTCAATTCCCAACCAGGGCACATAACCAGGTTGCAAGCCAAGTCTCCAGCCAGGTTCATAGTTGGAGGCAGGTGAAAGGCAACCATACATTAATGTCTTTCTCCCTCTCTGCTTCTATCCCTTCCCCCCCTCCTCTCTCTGAAAATAATAAAGTCTTAAAAAATTTTAAAAGAACAATCTAGAACCCCCCACCCCTTCCCACACACGCACACAAATAACCTGATTCCCTCATGCTGTTTATTGCACATGCCCATCTCCTCCTCTGGGTTGTCTTCCTCAATATTTAAGCTGAACAGCTAAACTGTCTTTAGTTATGCAAGAATTTCTATTCCCTTAGCCTTGCTTGTTTAGACCTGTCTAGAGAGCTGTGACCCGTTACATCCGGATTTGAAGGCACAATTCCTGCTGGTATAGTGAAAGAGAGATGATGACCTCATGTCCTTTTTCTGACCTGAAGGCATTAATTCTGAAGGTACTATTCCACCTCCACCCCAACCTATTCCTCCTCTTCCTACTCCTTATCATGGTTAATGATACCACCATCTGTCCACTTGTCTAGGCGGGAAACCCAGAATTCACCCCAGACTTCTTTTTCTCTGCTAGCCTCTCCCACCCAAATCAGGAACCAGGTCTCACGCAGTCTCTTAGGGATCTCTTCACTTACCCATCTCCACAGCTACAACCTAAGTCCAGGCCACTTCGACCTCTCACAGGAATGACTGCACTGGCTACCTAGATGGTCTTCCTGCTTTTAGGCAACTTTCATCCTCATAGGTTTTTCATACTGCAGCCCCCCAAGTGAAAATCTGATCTTTAAAAATCCTCCAGTGAGGGGGTTCCCACTGCCTTCAAGGTAAAGCACAGACACTCACGTACAAGGTTTCAGCTACTTTTCTGGCCTCATCTCCTACCATTCTTCCCGCACTGGTAAACTCCAAACATATTGAATTAATTACTTGTTTTGCAACTAGTCAGAAGCATTTTCCTCCACTTGTTCTGCTCACCACCTCTGGTTTGCTTCAGATGTTACCTTGGCCTCGGGGAAAATGTCCTGGTGTGCATTCACAGTTTTGTGTCCCACTCCAGCGTTCTAATTTCCTTCAGGCCGTACAGCCTAATGGTCAAATTCACCGTGGTATCTGGTTATTAGGATTTGAATTTCATGTCGCCACTTACTTGCTGTGTGACATAGCCCAAGTAAATCCTGCCTTCTCTTAACATGGGGATAGCATTTCATCAGTCTGTTTTGAAAATTGAAAGAGGTGACACAGTGGATGAGGTGTCCGGCCTGCGAACCCAAAGGTGTCTGGTTCGATTCCCAGCCAGGGCACATAACCAGGTTGCAAGCCAGGTCTCCAGCCAGGTCTGTGGCTGGAGGCAGGTGAAAGGCAACCATACATTGATGTCTCTCTCCCTCTCTGCCTTTCTCCCTTCCCCTCCCTCCAAAAATAATAAAATCTTTTTTAAAAAGAAAACTAAAGCTCTACATTCCATTCCGCCTCATCCTGAGTCTGGTCTGTGTGTGAATTCGTTTTAATGCACACGTTTGCTCTAGTGCTAGCTTGTCTATTTTTCACTTGACGAGCCAGTTTGACAAACCAGGAGGCGATCAGGCGGGCACCTCAGCTCATCGTGATTTTCTGCCGCCAAGTCCCTGGACTCCCAACGCCCCCAGGCGGCTCAAGCTATCTGCTGCTCAAGTGGAGCGGGCTAGGGCATATACCATTCGAAATTTTAGGGGAAGAAAGGCCATTTCTAACCAAATAGTCCGTGTTTATAAGGTCTCTCTTTCGCTTCCTGTCCTCAAATTCTAACAGACCCAGTAACATTGGAAATTGGACTGTAATTAGGACAGAGCGAGCAGGTTCCGCTTCCTCTCCCACCCTGACCGCGGCGTTGGTACTTTCTCTTTTCAATTCCCTCTCAATAATGGTACCGTTCGCGGAGGGGAGGACAGACAGGGATTCCCAAGGCCTCAGGGTTCGGAGGCTGGTACTAGTACAGGACCACCCCTCCCGCCGTGACGCTATGGTACCGCCCACTGCCCTCTGATTGGCTGCCGAGGCCCCGCAGTCGGGCTCAGCCCGCCGCTCCTCCCTCAGTACCTCTTCGGCCTCCGCGCCGCCTGTTTCTGGTATTCCTTGTTCTCAGCGGGCTGTGGGGGCTCCGCGCCGCGGCCGTTAGTCATGTCGGGTAGGTGACTTCTTTAGCGAGCAGCGGCAGCAGCGAGAAGGGGCCTTGCGCGGTTGGGCCATCTTCCCGACCACCGGAGGGCCCCGAGGAAAAGCCTTCGGCCCTGAGGGAGGCTGGGGGTGGGGGCGCGGACGCGGCCGCCGCCATGTTGGACTGGAGGGACGCACGCTCCCAACGCTCTCCGTCTGCAAATCTCGGCGGGAGTGCTTCGGGTCCCTGGCTTGTGGCTGTGTGCTTGGAACCTGAGGCGACGTGCTGTTCCCAGGGGAGGGTGTGTGAATCGGGGGGCGGAGGCCGTCTACGCCACCACAGGGGCGGGGGGAGCCCGTGATTAAAGCTTCAGCCTGAGAATCGGTGCTTCTGGTTCTCCGCTCCGGCTCAGATCTTTCAGCGAGGCCTCGGGCCAGTCGTCTCTCCGCCTCGTACCTCAGTTTCCCCATCCATGAAGTGGAGCTGGGCCTTCTGACTCACCCATTCATCAGGTGGGGGCCTTGACGCCCTGGGAGCTCTTTGAAAAGGACGTTGCCTTCCACGAAATTCTGCTTGTCGTCGTCATTCCCTCTGTCGTAACGAGCCGAATTCCAGTTGAGGGTGTTTGTATAAAATTTAGCTTCCTTTTCAACCTTTGTCATTCTTCTCCCCTGTTCAATTTTTTTTTTTTTTTTTTAATCTGCAAAAGCTTGAAAGCGAGCCCAGGCTCCCGTAGGTACATGTGTCGTTTACCTTAAAACAGATCAAAGACAGAGGCAATCTTCCACGAAACACTTAAATTGATAGAAGCCCTCACGCCGGGTGGAAGAGAAAAAGAGGCCTCGGTTTCTTTCGGACAGCCAGTTTAGATCCCGCTAACCCAGAATATGAAGTCTGGAACATGGGTGTTCCTTTGGTTTAGCAGCCTTCCGGGCACACACAAGGTCCTGTGGCGTTGGGTGCATCACCGGTTGCACGGACCCAGCTCTCCGCTTAGCAGAACATTTTTTGAAAGCCATGTGGTTGGGATGAAAATGAGGGTGACAGAATCTTGAACATTTCTCTTTTAAAGGAAGAACCTGTTGGTATTTTAAAACACCCCCCTTACCCCCAATCCAGTCTCACAGAAGGATGAAAATGTGACAAAAAGGAAGCAGTAGGCTAAAGAGGAAATCATGTTAGAATGGGCAGGAGAACGAAAAAACATTCCTTAGGTTAACATGGATGTTAGGTAGCCAGAATATTTATCTTTTGGGGGAGGGGGCATCTTTTATCTTTTTCTTCAATTTCCGTGTAATCTTTGCTCAAACGAAATACTTTCTTACCCTAAAGTGGGTATTGGTACATCTTTTGCCAGGTGTATAATTTGGGATGAAGTCTGATAAAACTCCACAGAAATACATACAGGTATACCCGTAGAAGGAGGGTGTGTAAATCATTCAAGGTTAAAAAACAAACAAGATTCTCCAATCCCCACAGAGAAACTTACCAGCTTTCAGTGGATATAATGCTTATTGAAAACTCAGCCTGTCTTGATTTTTAACATAATGTTGATATGAAAATACGGTTTTATTTTATAGGAGTAGGTAGTTGCTGTGGGAAAGTAAACAGTAAACTCCCCCTAAACAACCAAAGACATTGTTTAGATTAGTCCTTTAAACAGTCCCAACTACATGTATAAGTTTGATCAACCAAATGGACTCAACCACACTAGATGCCTGAGAGGGCATATATATAAAACCTAATAAAATATAAGCACTTACATAATCAACTTATCAAAATTATAAATACTGTCAGACGGTCAGGCATTCAGATACTGTTTATAAATTTAGTTGACACCTTTAAAGCTAAAATTACAAATCTAGAATCAGTTATACATATAAATATTACAAAGTCAAGCTGCATCTCATTTTGGCAATTGGCAGACTAAGATAACTTGAAAATCCTTTACCTACAAACATCTACAAATGTATAAGTACCCCCCAAAAATTGTGTGTGTGCGTGTGTGAGAGAGTGAGGGTGGGGGTTGGGGCAGGGCAAGTCCCACCGGCCAGAAATGAACTAAAAGCTATTTTATGGCAGGCACAGAGCTAACTTGGTTGCCCTGGAGAGCGGGATATAGGTCTCATCATTTAGAGCCTGTGTTTTAGTGCCCAAGTAACTAAAATGAACCTTAGGAGCTGAAGCCTTGAGATTATTAGAGCCAGGTAATGGGAATGAAGACCCTTATATAAGACTTGATGTTTGAAAGACTACCTTTGGTGAAAGAATGATCTAGAAAAAACTTTTACCTGTGTAAGAGGTAACAAGGAAGCCTGGATCCTGAGTGGAAAAAAAAGCTCTGACAATTTGTAAACTGGAACCTGTACTTCATACAACTTGGGTGTATATTTAAGCTAGTAATGGGGTCTAAGAACCTGAAACCAAGAAATCAACATAAAAATTGGTTCTGGGTTGGTAATAACCTTGGAGTTGCTGGTAGAAACAAATGAAAACTGGAGGAAATTTCACACCCAAGGTCACAAGGAATCATAGAAAAACATGCCTTGGAAAAAATGAATTCACAGTAAAAAAATTTCAAAACTCTAGTAAACTATTCAAAACGAGAGTGGCAAACAGGAATAGAACCCCCTAATAGATAATCTGAAAGTGAATATTATATGTGTAAAATCTAAAAGGAGGAATCAACCCTGAAACCAAGATGTTATAAAAAGCCACATAAAGATTTGAAAAAGAAGCCCTGGTTGGTAGCACAGTGGATAAGATGCTGGCCTGTGAACCTGGAGGTCGCTGGTTCGATTCCAAGCCAGGCACATAACCCGGTTGCAAGCCAGGTCTCCAGCCAGGTCCATGACTGGAGGCAGGTCAAAGGTAACCATACATTGGTGTCTCCCTCTCTACCTCTCTCCCTTCCTCCTTCCTCCCTTCCTATTATTAATTTTATTAATAATAAAATTTAAAAAAAAAGATTTGAAAAAGAACCAAGTACAACTTCTAGAAATGGAAAAAATGGATAAGTTGAATTGTAAATAGACCTAGCAGAAAAAATAGTGAAGTGAAAGGTAGATGGGATGTAATTTACCCAGAATTCAATTCAGAAGAGTATAAAAATGAAAAGTAAAAGATTAAGAACCACGGCAAGGAGATTAAAACCTAATACAAGTTTGATAGAAAATGTAAGAATAAATGGTTGGTAATTTTACAGAATCAGCGCTTTTTTTAGAATCAAGCAGTCATTTCAAACACAAAGGTCAATTTATAGCTGTATACATTGATCTGAAGCTGCAGATTGAAATACCAGTAACAAACCTAGTAGAGGGAATAGGGAACTGGTAAGATTAATAGACTTAAAAGTTTAAAGGATTTCGGAAATAATGAAATGATCCTTGGAATTTAGAGGAAAAATAACCGGTGACCTTGAAATTTTTACCTAAAAAGACAGACTGCCACAGTCAGATCTTTGCTGAAAGAACAAAATAAATTTGGAATGAAGGAATATGATGCAAAACAAAATAAAAATGTGGGGGAAGCAAACAAATAAAAAGCAAATTATGGAAGATGAGTGATTTTATTTAGGTTTTTTAAAAAGATTTTATTATTTTCATAGAGAGGGGAAGAGAGAGAGAAAGGCAATCAATGTATGGTTGGTTGCCTTTCACCTGCCTCCAGCTACAGACCTGACTGGAGACATGGCTTGCAACCTGATTATGTACTCTGGCTGGAAATCGAACAGCGACCTTTGGGTTTGCAGGCTGGCGCCTTATCCACTGTGCCACCAGTCAGGGCTTTATATTTAGTATTTAAAAATGTGAAATGCCCTGGCTGGTGGCTGGGTTGGAATATGGTCCTGTACACAAAAAGGTTGCTGGTTCAATTCCCAGTCAGAGCACATACCTAGGTTGTGGTTTAACCTATTGATCTCTCTCCCTCAGTTCCTCTGCCTTTCCTTTTCCCTTCCCTCCCTTTTCCTCTCAAATCAATAAACATCATCTGGTGAGGATTAGAGAAAAAAGTGGAAGCAAAAGGATGGGGAAACAAGTGGAGCAAAATAATAAGTGAAGGCTGTGATTGGCATCATGTTATTAAGATTCTAGTAGAAGTTGACAATCATCTTGAATTTTGTCAAGGCATCTTAGAAATTGAATGTAAATTATGGATGGTGACTTACTAAAGGAAAAAATTAAATGAATCAAAACAGTAAAGGGAAAATGTTAAAATCCAATAAAAAGCAGGAAAGGAGTTTAAAGGGAATAACAAAACCAACCCTGTTAAGTATAAAGTCAAGTATTGGGTAAAAACCACTAAAAAAGTAACAATGGTAAAACTACAGAAACAATTTAAAGATAAAAGATTTTCACATTGGGGAAAAATCTAGACAAACGCTATTCAGAAGTGAAAAGCCTAAAATAAATGTTGAAAATATAGAGATTGAAAAAGGTTAGATGGGGAAACAATGAAAAGGAAGATTATGTTACTAGTCAGAATAAAATAGAGCATTTCATTTTTTATTTTTATTTTATTATTTTAAATTTTCTTTATTATTTCCAGAGAGAGAGGAAGGGAGGCAGAGAGGAGAGAAACATCAATGTATGGTTGCCTTCCACCCACCTCCAGCCACGGACTTGGCTGGAGACCTGGCTTGCAACCAGGCCATGTGCCCTGGCTGGGGAATAAAGTTAAGCATTTTAAATGATAGTTTTTAGCTCTGGCTGGTGGTACAGTGGCCAAGATGCTGGTCTGCAAACCCAAAGGTTGCTGGTTCGATTCCCCAGCCAGGGCACATAATGAGGTTGCAAGCCAGGTCTCCAGCTAGGTCCGTAGCTGGAGACAGGTGAAAGGTAACCATACATTGAATTTCTCTCCCTCTCTGCCTCTCTACCTTCCCCTCTTTGAAAATAATAAAATCTTTAAAAATAAATGATTGTTTTTATGTAATCAGTGTTAAAACTTAGCAGGAAGATAGAAATCTATACTTCACGTGCCTAACATTAATTATAGCCTCAAAATACAGAACGCAAACAAAATTTATAGTCAAATGGCATTTTCAAATATGTGTCTGTGTAAATTAATAGATTGGGTAGATCAAACATTAGTAAGAATAAAAATGGATTAGTAAGCATCATTTAACAGAAAATACACAGTACTTTCCAAACACATAGGGGACCGTTTATGCAAGTAAAATACCAAGGGGGAAAAACAAACCCCAAAACCCAGCAAATCCTAACAAATATCAGGAATAATAGAGAAAATGCCATTTTTGGCTGCCATAGAATATAATTAGAAGACAAAAGGAAAGTCAAAACTGGAAGCACTTGGAAATAAAACACAATTCATAGGTGCACACACAAGACTGAAGTGTTGAGAACTCAAAATGAGCAGTTTAAATGCCCTAAATAATAATTATAAACTGATTCTCTCTGATGAAAATAAAACTGGGAAAAAAAAAAAAGTACTTTCTCACTCAAATATGTATACTAAGGGTCAAACATTACTTAATACGCTTCTTTCTGTATTTGCAATTTTAAAGTCAGCTAGCTAACATTGATAATTTCAGAGGGCTAAATGGTTATAGTTAGGGACTTGACTACTAGAATTTTTTTGAAGATTTTATTTTTATATATTTATTTCCAGAGAGAGGGGAAGGGAGAGAGGAAGAGAGACATTGATGTATGGTTGTCTTTCACCTGCCTCCAGCTAGGGACCTGGCTGGAGACCTGGCTTGCAACCTGGTTATGTGCCCTGGCTGGGAATGGAACCAGTGACCTCTGGGTTCGAAGGCTGGCACCTATCTACTGAGCCACCAGCCAGGGCTGACAACTAGATTTGATTTGTATCTTGACTACTTCTGTAACTTGGCCTGAGCCACAGGGTTATATACTGAGACTTTGGACTTCCACTGTTGTCAGTGGGAGAACTCATATTTATGTTTTTGAATGTAGTTTAACCTAGACTCCCATAGTATCTTAAGTTTTATTCATATTATCTCTGCCCCCCATCTCCTCATAATACTTTTCAGTTTCTAATTTGGTTAAAGCTAACTTTTCCCCTCATGCATCTATTTCTGTGGTCCAGTTAGATTCTATATGCTTTTTATGTTTTCATTTGGTGAGCTGTAAATAAACCTGTAGTCATTTAATTATGGCCATGGCAGTCATGCAGTTATAATTTTTTTCCTCTGAGGTAGCCTTATGTCTTTCACATTTATAGAAGTAGTTTGTGTCAAAGTTGCGTCCAATATTCTTATAATTAAGGATTAAAAAAAATCTTATTTACTTGAATTGGAGGTCTCTCCTGCAGAAAAGTACTAAATTTGGTGTTACCCACTTATGCAGTAATGCTTTCATATTATATAGTTTTATATGAATTGAATGAAAAAGTCACTGACAGGATTTGATTTTTGGTTGGTTTACAGAGCTGTCCAGCAGCAAATGGCCTTGTTTCAAATTGGATGAGGTTGGGCCTAATGGTCAGCAGTTTGAGACTCAGAGTCATTTTTTTTTAAAAAAAATATTTAGTTTTAGAGAGAGGGGCAGGGAGGGAGAATGGGGAGAGAAACATCGATGTGCAAGAGAAATATTGGTTGCCTTTTGTAGACACCCTAACCAGGAACTGA
This sequence comes from Noctilio leporinus, assembly GCA_004026585.1. Taxonomy (NCBI): domain Eukaryota; kingdom Metazoa; phylum Chordata; class Mammalia; order Chiroptera; family Noctilionidae; genus Noctilio; species Noctilio leporinus. The sequence continues at coordinate 69,620 of PVIW01003753.1, forward strand.
ACCTGAAACCTAGGCATGTGTCCTCACAGAATCAACCAGCAACTTTTCCATTTGTGGGGTGAGGCCTGGCCAACTGAGCCATAGTGGTCAGAGCTAAGTCATTTTTTTGTAGGTGGAAGTATTGAGTATTGTATTTAATATAATACTGTTTCTTAAAAAATGTTATATTTTTATTATACTTTACATTCAACATTATTTTGTATTAGATTACAGTGTACAGCATAGCAGTTAGACATCGTATATTACTCTTACTCATTATTGATAAACTTAGATCATTCATTTGACTCTTAAGTAGAAGCCTAAAGAATAGAGCCTACTCAAAAGTGTTTGATCTGTATTGAGAAAAAATTTTTTTTTCTGTTTTTGGCATATATTACTTAATTCGTGCCTTCTTTGGTAGATTTCATTGGGAAAAAGGAAGCTCGAATGAAATAGGTATTGCTGAGTTGGTATATCAATTGGCTAAGACCCTGAAGGCTTGGCAAAGTTGTAGTTAAACAGCTAACAGCTGTTTTTGTTGCTGCTGACAGCTAAGGCAGTAAATTCAAGGGAATGGTGTAGCTACTAGGCTGGGGAGGATATGGAAGTAAATGTAATGCTGGGATTTATCTTGCTTGAGTGTCTTCCTTTTTGGTCCAAGTTAGTTTCAGTGTTTCTTTCTGTATGTAAAGATAATATAGCTTGAGCTTTTGTGCTTTGGTTAAAAGGATGGGTTTTTCACTGATTATTTCACGTTTGTTCACTTGGTTCTTGTGATCGTCAGGACAGGATTGTATAGTGTTTATTTTCAAAGATATAGTTACTTTGAACCACTGATAGTATTTGTAGATTTCTTCTTTATATTTTTAACTTCTAATTTTTCTTTCTGTAGTTACTTTGATAACATTTCATCTGTAAGATCTAAAGCCAGGCTTTGAGGGAAACAATTTTAAATCAGATTTAAAATTCTTTTTGTGTGTTTTAGATTCTGGAAGTTACGGTCAGTCTGGGGGTGAGCAGCAAAGGTAAAGTATACACACATTTTAATGATACCATAAAAATAGAACTGAGGGAAAAAAAGGATGAATTCACTTAGGCCTTCCCTTGAGATTTGGCATCTGGCTGTATTAACATTAGTATTTATACTAATTATTTATTAGTATTAGTATTAGTATTAGTATTAGTATTTATTACTAATTTATACTAATTATTTATACTAATTAGTATAACATTAGTATTTAAATGTTAAATACTAATCCAAGTCATGGCACCAAAGGAAAAAAAACAAGTTAAATACTAGCTTAGCAAGTGGAAAGAATCGGCCTATGTAAATAGGTGCTATAAAATGTTTCTCCTTTTATAAAGGGCTATTCAGTAAATATAGATGCCCCTTGAGAGGTTCAAATAAATCTCATAGGTATTGTAAAGATTGTTTTCTTTGGAAAAAAATTTTAAAGAGAAACAATTATAAAGAGGGTATAAGCATTTGAACTAAGCAAGTTCTTTGAAAAAGCGTTTCATTTTTTTTAGGATATTAGTATATAATATGCTAATATGTTTTTTTGGGAGCAGATTTTCTAGAAGCACCATAATAGAAACATTTAGTATTTTTAAGACTCCTTATCATGCTTATAATAGAGCCTGTTTTTATGTGAATGTTTATATGCCGTAGGATTCTTTTGTTTACCAGAAACACAATTTTAATAATATAAATATTGTGCAGTTCAGTGTGAGATATTCAGAATAGCATCTGAAGATACCAGTTTATGAAAACTGACTTGACTTTTTTATTTTCATAGGATAGTGCTAATCTCATAGTAGGCAAATGTTTATTCAGTGAAGTAGATTTTGTACAGTTAAATTCTGTTAGCACTTGATAACTCTAAAATGATAAGATTTTCTTTGCAGTGTTTTATTTTTCTTTGACATATGTTCAGAAAGTTTTTTTCTGACTTGTTAGAACTTACATGCTATAAAATTAGACACTTAAAATCTGAGAAAGTTATTTATTCAGTCAAACTATACGGTAGACTGTGTTTCGAAGTACAAATAATTTCATTTTATGATAATACTCTGAAGATAAACATATCTCTAATCACCAAGGCACAAAAACTAAACTTTAGTGTCACCCTGTGCCTTTTCTAAGAAGTTAAAGGCAGAATTAAGGCAAATGGTAGGAAGAAATCTAGAAAAACATAGGTAAGCTGATTAAAGCGCTAACTGAAAGTCATTTTTCTGCATCAGATACTGGTTATGGGTCTTGCTGCCTAATTGTCCACTCCTCCCCCACCCTCAAGAAAAATTCTCTTGGGACTTTAGCTCTGGTAAACTTTTGTTTAGTTGTAGGAGATTTTCAAAGCAAAACTTTTGGTGTTTAGCATCCAACTTTTGATCTGTGAGTGACTTCATTTATGTCTAGCAGTCTTTGGTCATCTCCTTTCAATTTAGACTCAAAAGACAGGCAGATTGACAGTTTCTCAGAAAAGAAGCTGTATTGGAGTTGAGAGTTGAAAATGAAGGTAGGGTTCTTAAAGCTGTTAAAGGCTAATAAATTTCTTTCAATACTTTTTTTTTGTTTTAACAGTTATTCTTCCTATGGAAATCAAGGCAATCAAGGTTATGGACAAACACCACAAGTAGGTTAAAATATAAATTGTGTTCTTCTTAAGTAGTTACTTTTATCTTAAGTAGGTGATGAAACTTGTACTTACCTAAATTTCAGAGCTATTCTGGCTATGGGCAAACTACTGATTCTTCATATGGACAGAACTATGGCGGCTACTCCAGTTATGGACAAAACCAATCAGGTTGGACTGGTTTGTTAATTTGCTACTTTACAAATTTAAAAAATCAGAACTTTTTCTAAGTGGTATATCCATCCAATCTTTAGGTTATTCACAATCCTACGGTGGTTATGAGAATCAAAAGCAGAGCTCATATGGCCAGCAATCTTATAATAACCAGGGACAGCAAAACACGGAATCATCAGGAGGGTAAGGAAACAGTAAAAGTTCTGAGATTGTGTTGGCAGTGGAACTAACACTTTGTGTATTAAACAGGTTTCACCAACAAACTCCTAACTTGAACCATTTTTTCAGAAAAGTTTTGAAGGAGTATGAATTTCACAGTTTTGTGTTATAACAAATGTAGAAATGATCAGCTTTGTCATTTGATACTTATGTTGTGTTATTTGTAAAATTGTTGTTTAGCTGTAAATGAGTGCAAGTGATTTTAATTTTAAAAAGAAAAATTTAGATCTCTTATACTTGAAATTAAATAAAAACTTAACCTATAAAAGGAGACTTTTTTTTTTTTTTTTTTGGTAGAGAATAAAGTTTATATTCCCTTTCCAAGAAAGAAGGAAGAGGGGCATGGTATTGAGAAACAGACCAGCACTGAGGGTTAGGGACTTTGAGCTTTTATTGGTTTGTAATTGGATTTTAAAAGGCTGGGAGGGGGGTGGCAGCTGTGTGGCCCTAGGCTGTTGGGCACTGTAACATGTGGCTGCAGTGTGTTCCAATGTTTTCTTCTGCCTTTGGTTGTAGGGACTTGTTAATTCTGCTTGCTTTCCAGTAGTTTCCAGTCAAATTGTTCTAGGAAAAAATGCAAGTTTTCTCATATCGATCTCTGGCTGTGAAGGTGGGTGAGGGAGGAGGCTGTCCACAGAGTCCAGAGAGATGGAAAAGGCTTAGAATCCTCTTTAAACCTCACAGAGACAGGGTTTGGGGGTTCGAGCTTCCACTGCCCACTGCTCCCCTAGTTGCAAGTCTCAGAAGGCCAGGGAAGAAGAAATGGTCAGTAACATGGGCTGTGAAAAGAATTCACAGAGATAAAATAGTGTAAAGAGTAAAGTTTTTATTCACTCTCCAAGAGAGGAGGAGGGGCATGGTGTGGAGAAATACACCAGCTGAAAAGAAATAACACTTTCCAGTGCTTGCTTTTATTTCAATTCCTATTTCATTTTTTAAAAAGATTTTACTTATTTTTAGAGACAGGGGGAGGAAGAAAGAAAGGGAGAGAAATATCAGTGTGTGAGTATAAACATTAGTCAGCTGCCTTTTAAACACCCCCAGCTGGGGACTTGGCCTGCAACCCAGGCATGTGCCCTGACTGGCATCAAACTAGTGACCTTTTGGTTTGCAGGCTGGTGCTCAACCCGTTGTGTCACATCAGTCAAGGCCGGCAGTTTGGCTGGCTGGCTTGCTTATTTTATTTATTTATTTCTTATTTTATTCATTATTTTTAGAGAGAAGGCCAGGGAGTGAGGAAGAAAGGGAGAGAAACATTAATGTATGGTTGCCTTTCACCTGCCTCCAGTATAGACCTGGCTGGAGACTTGGCTTGTAGCCTAGTTATGTGCCTTGACTGGGAATCAAACCAGCGACCTTTGGGTTCATGGGCCAGTACCCATCCACTGAGCCACCAGCCAGGACTAAATTTTTTTTTAAGATTTTATTTATTATTTTTAGAAAGAGGGGAAGGGAGAGAGGGAGAGAGATATCAATGTATGGTTGCCTTTCATCTGCCTTCAACTATGGACCTGGCTTGCAACCCAGCCATGTGCCCTGACTGGGAATCCAACCAGCAACCCTTGGGTTCGCAGGCTGGCACCTTATCCACTGTGCCACCAGCCAGGGCAGATTTTATTTATTATCTTTTAGTAAGAGAGGAAGGGAGAGAGGCAGAGAGGGAGAGAGACATCAATGTATAGTTGCCTTTGACCTGCGTCCAGCTATGGACCTGACTGGAAACCTGGCTTGCAACCTGGTTATTCCCTGGATGGGAATCAAACCACTGACCTTTGGGTTAGCAGGCCTGCGCCTTATCCACCACCAGCTGGGGAGGAGTAATTTTTAAATCATTTGAATGTATTACCTTTCCAGGGATAAAAATATTAAGGAAAAAGGTGCCAAAATATAACCACATATCTCAGATACCTTAAAATATATATATATATTTAAAAAATTTTATTGTTGTTGTATTACATCCATCCCCTTTTTGCTCCCCTCTGTCCTCCTCCTCACCCACCCATTCCCCCAAAGTCAATCCCACCTGTTGTCCATGTCCGTGGTTCCTTTATACTAGGTTCTTGTCTAAACTACTCCCCTTCCTTGGCCTCTGCCTCCTGCCTTTAAAATATATTTTATTTGTTAACATAGATATGTGAATATTTACCATCAAATTTACAAGTTTTATAGTTATTTTAGCATGATTGTGCTTTACACTTTGAGAAATGCTTTTGCGTATTCTAACTTAAGTGATTCTTATAAAATACCACTATGAGATAGTATCAGTAATTGTCCTTTGTATAGAAGTAAAAGTTAAAATTACATAGCTTGTCTGGTTATACAGTTAAAAAATGAAGGAAAAACTGAGGTCACTAATATTTTCTCTCTGTAGCTAAGAAAATTATTCTAAGTGAAATTCAAAGAAAACAGGGAAAGATTTATTAGGTCAGTTATCAGTCTAATAGATATGAGAGTGCTTTGAAAAATAGAGAGTGCAAATGTAGGAAATAATATCCAAAAAACATGTAACATTAGAAGGAAGAACTCTTCAAGACCTGTCTGTTAGTTTTAAATTTAAGGAGACCTCTTTTATAAGTGGAACATTTTGGAAGTATGATCTGATAAATGTAGACCAAAAAGAAATGTTAGATTTGGTTTGACAATAAGTTCATTGACAATAATTTTAAAGTGAAGTGCTAGGTTTCTGTTCTTTGGGGGAGGGATAGGAAGTTGGGAAACATAATGGATTGTTCCGATCATCTGATAGAGAATAAGCTGTGACAAGTTGAGACTTTTTTTTTTTTTTTTTAAGATTTTATTGTTTTTAGAGATGGGGGGAGGGGGAACGCGAGGGAGAGAAACATCACTGTATGGTTGCCTCGCCCGTGATTCCTGCTGAGTACCTGGCTGGAGACCTGGCTTGTAACCCAGGCATGTGCCCAGACTGGTAATTGAACCAGCCACCCTTTGGGCTGGCAGGTGCTCAATCCACTGAACCATATCATCCATGGCTAAGATTTGTTCTTAGCCATGTGCAATGTCCTTCCTTTATTCTCCTTTTCTCTTTCCTTTCTCCCTCCCTTACCCCCTCCATCTCTCCCTCTGTTCCTCCTTTCCTTTTTTCCATAGGTAACATGCTACCAAATGTGTCTTTAATTCTGTCCTGGTGGTATTTTCAAAAGCCCCCAACCTTACCTTGTATAGTATGGGGGTTGTACATTGGCATGAAAATTTAAAGCAGCTTCTTCTTGTGTGGCACAAATTTGTTATACATGGGGATGGTAATTTTTTTATCTTCAGTTGTTTATGATACAGCTTATACAAAATAATTGTTATGAAGCTTATACAAAATAATTGTTCTGTTAACCAAATACAACTGTAATTGTAAAAAAAAAGTTACTGTTTTGTTGACATTCTGAATGCTTCTAAGTAAATACACATTTAAGAAAAAAATTTATTCATTATTTTCTGAGAGAAGGGCAGGGAGGGAGGAAGAAAGGGAAAGAAGCATCAATGTACGGTTGCCTTTCACCTGCCTCCAGCTACGGACCTGGCTGGATACCTGGCTTACAACCTGGTCATGTGCCCTGGCTGGGAATTGAACCAGTGACCTTTGGGTTTGCAGACCAGTGCCTTATCCACTGAGCCACCAGCCAGAGCTTATATACAGATTTTTAATTAAAAAAATGTAGGTTCTAAAGATAATTATAAGAAAGGTCTAAAATAATTTAAAAGTAAGTGATACAGATCCTTTCAATGCAACTATTAAAGGACTCAGTATTGTGGCATTGTTTGTTGAAGAATCCAATATTTTTTTTTTTTTTTTTAAGATTTTATTTATTATTTTTAGAAAGAGGGGAAGAGAGAGAGGCAGAGGGAGACAGACATCAATGTATGGTTGCTTTTCACCTGCCTCCAGCCACAGACCTGACTGGAGACCTGGTTTGCAATCTTGTTATGTGCCCTGGCTGGGGAATCGAACCTGCAACCGTTGGGTTTGCAGACCAGCGCCATATCCGCTGTGCTACCAGCCAGGGCAAGAATCCAATATTTTACTGTATTTGGTAGCACCTTTAATTTTTTAATTCAAGGAGATGTAGAAACCATAACAATGTTTTTTTTTTTTTCCTTCACTGATGTTTTCAAAGGTACGTGTGGTTTCTTCTCATAATGTGGCACCTCTTCCAGGACAGTAAAATTGTTTGAAGGTCATTCCATTGTTGATAAGGAGATTTTATAGGTAAAGGACTAAATGATTCCCACCTGAAACTAGTAAATATGGTTGAGGTCTGCCTGGTCAGGCCTTTTATATCTATCTCAGTCAATATGCTACAGTGAACATAATCCTTCTATAAGATCTCTCAAATTCTTGATTTCTGTTTAGTCAAGGTGGAAGAGCGCCTTCATATGACCAGTCAAACTATGGTCAACAAAATTCATATGACCAGCAGTCAGGCTATGATCAACATCAAGGTTCTTATGATGAGCATTCAAATTATGATCAACAGCATGATTCCTATAATCAAAACCAGCAGTCCTACCATTCACAAAGGGAAAATTACAGCCATCACACACAAGGTAAGATATACTGACTTCTCTTCACACCCCCCTCCCCTTTAATCCAAAACTTGTATATTGAGTTTTGAATTAAAAGACCCAAATAGGGTTTCAAATATAAAAATTTGGAATGACCTTGAACATAGGGTCTCATGGTTATCAGAACTAGTTTATTAGATTTTTATTTCGGAACTTTTTGGAGATTCCCAAGTGGTCCCTTGACTTTTTGATGGCTGATAAATGAATTTCATTTGTTGTCTCAGACAACTTGGATCTTTTGGCAAATGTGTCTGCTACCATTTCTTTTGGTAGTGGTGGTATACTTGATTTGGGGAAATTATAATTCTGTATTAGCCTTCTCTAACCTTATCTAAGAAGGACCAGTCATTCCTTCTTGTTTTCTAATAGAACTTTGTATATAACACTGATATCTAGGAATCTGTCCTTGCTAAAAAAAAGGCAAAGGTCCTGTCTTACTTGATTTTATACCTTTATTGCATAGTGTAGGACTTGGTTCATAGTAAGTGCTCAGTAAGTATTTGTAGAATAATTGAGTGAATAAATAAGTAAATGAATGAGTAAAAGCTCATTCATTGAATATCTTTTTCAGTGAATATATGCACTGACTGTCTCTCAATTTGAAAATCCATTTATTTCTTGTCCATGCTTAATTTGCATTTACATATTTTTGAGGTAAGAAAGTAACAACTTTTGGGTTATGCTCTATCCAATTTGTATGTAATGTACTCAAACTATTCGATATCACCCTCACCATTTTGCTGTCTGACTTTAGCAAAGTGGAATTTTTTTTTTTTAAAGATTTTATTTAATTATTTTTAGAAAGAGGGGAAGAGAGAGAGGCAGAGAGTATCTCTGGTTGTATGGTTGCCTTTCACCTGCCTCCAGCCACAGACCTGACTGGAGGCCTGGTTTGCAACCTTGTTATGTGCCCTGGCTGGGGAATCGAACCTGCAACCTTTGGGTTTGCAGGCCAGCACCTTATCCACTGTGCTACCAGCCAGGGCCCAAAGTGGAATTTGACGGATATAATTCCTAAACACATTTTTAAAATATTGGTTGTTCAGGAAATACTATTATTATCTTACTGATTTTTAGAGAGAGAGAAAGGGAGAGGCAAACATTGATTTGTTGTTCACTTGTTTATACACCCATTGGTTGCTTCTTGTATGTGCCCTGTCTGGGGCTAGAACCCACAATCTTGGCATATCCGGATAATGCTCTAATCAACTAAGCTGGGCTTCTCAAACACATTAAATTCCATTTGGTTTTATGAAGACTTATGTTTGAGTTCTGTGCACATGGTACCATTTTCCAAAGGCCATAATGTGTGACCTAAAGAGCCATTTAAGACTGTTATGGGAAATAACAGTGGTTATTTATGTATATATGTATGTATTTTCTTTTTCATAGATGACCGTCGTGATGTGAGTAGGTATGGAGAAGATAATAGAGGATATGGCGGGTCACAGGGAGGAGGTAGAGGGCGTGGGGGATATGACAAGGATGGAAGAGGTCCTATGACAGGATCAAGGTAAGTTTTTAGGTACAGATGTCTGTGTTTCTTCTTTTTTGTTTTGGTTGTTGCTTAGCTGGTTTAGTTCCAACATCTAATGTCGTTAAGAGGCTTTAAAGAGATTATGTTGTAAAGAAGAGGGCAGAAGTTCAAAATTTGTTTTTAATCTTAAGATATTACATAAATTATCTCAGAGTAGGTTTATGTTAGCAGTTTGTATGGTGTACATTAAACACCAGTGGAGGAAAGTCTCCCACTATGTTTGTGGTTAAACCACTTAACTGTTTTTCCTGCCAGAGCTTTAGAATCTAAATTTCTTTAAAAGTTGACTCTGGGAAATTCAAGTGTTTGTTAGTAAAAAATAAAAGGTAAGTTAATCGTAGAATGGAGGGCAGAGAGGCTTTTTCTTAATCTCGAATCCCCTTGGGAAGGGAAAATAGTAGGAGGCAATGGCATAGAGGTGTGGTCAGCAAAGAGAAAGATTTAATGTAACCAAACTATTTTGTCCTTCTTAAGTAAACAAATAATTGAAATAAGTGCAAAATCACATACCATTGTGTATTTAGTCTAAGCTATGCAAAAGGAATGACTTTAATACAGCTTTTCTATTTCCATTGCTAGTATTACCAGGTTTGGTGTTTATTATGTCATCATATGTTATGAAAGCTGATTTTAGTTACTTTTATATTTATCTGTAAATTTGACACTTTGACCCTAAAAACAAGAATGAAAAAGAAATTGTCATTTATTGTCCTCAAGTGAGGTTTGCAGATGCGAATTTGTGTGTAAAATGCACAGGTTTAAAAGATAATTGGTGTTCCTTAGGAATTGAAATGGTCAGTGGCCTGTTAACTGGCACTTAATATATCATTACTGGTTCACTCTTGCTCTTTAGGGATTGAGTTGAGTGCCTGCTCCCTGTTGTGGTCTGAGAAACACAGCCAGTTATGTACAATACAATACTGTTATTTCTTAAGTGAGCCAGGAATTTGATCTCACTGACTTGTAGTTTTCCATGTTTAGTGTGTATTGCTTTGATATTACAGCAAAACTAGGGTCTAAACATAATTGATAAATTTTTGTAAAACTTGAACATTAAAAGTCATTTATTAATGGCCAAAGTCAGTGTGCTAAGGTAAAACAAGTATGAGGTCTGTCCTGTAAGTATTAAGCCAATGTCAATATAATTAAAACAGTTTGAGTGGCCAGTACTTTAGGGGCAGACTTTGTATATTGTGTATCTCTATATTAAAGAGATCAGTCTGCCATCATGTGTATGTAAATGAACAATGTAAAGTGACGTGGTACTTACCTAAGAGCCTCCCTTCTACCTCAAACAGAATACCAAATAAGATAACCAACAGGTGTATGTAATTTTTCAATTAGTATGTTTCGGATAATTGGCTGCCTTGGAATGTTCTACATTTTATAGTACATCATATGTTTAATTTTCTTGATTAGGAAGTTATAGTTATATCCTATAGATTATTAAAATAGGACTGTGTCTGAATGGTAGAAAGAAAGTCTTTAAATATGTGTTTTCATCTTTGGGAGATGGCTGATCTTAGTATTGGAGAGTCGAAAGGGTTTTGAATGATTCTCCTGATAAAGGAGAGGAGGATCCATACCATAATCAGCCTGGAAGTAATCATTTTTAAGCACTTTTTTTAACCTCTTTGGTAACATATTTAAGCATAAGTTTTGATCCATATACTGAATCATGAATGGAGTTTCTTGATTTTCATCTTTTTTATTTAGTGTTAGAACCTCTTTAAATGAAATTTTATGCAGGATCCCACTGTATATTAATTAGGTCAAAATACCAGTCTGGTTTATGCTAGGGTAGGAATAGGGGAGGGGTTTTGCCCAGTTGCCCTCTCCCCGAGGCAGCCTTTCCTCAGCCAATAAATAGAAACCCGTATGGATTATAATTACTCTCTATATTGGGTTGGCAAACTTTTTATGTCAGAGGTCACATAGTAAGTAATTTAGACTTGGCAAGTCAGACAGCTCCTGTTGGAACTCCTCAGCTCTGCTCAAAGCAGCCACGAACAGTATATGAAAGAATAAGCATGTGTTCCGACAAAGATTCGTTTATGGGTAACTGAAATTTGAAGTTCATATACTTTATGTGTCACAATATCTTGCTAAAAGATGCCTTTTTTTTTTTTTTTTTTTTTTAAGATTTTATTATTTTCAGAGAGAGGGGAAGGGGGAGAGAGAGAAACATCAAGGTTGCCTTTCACCTGCTACCAGCTACAGACCTGGCTACAGACCTGGCTTGCAACCTGGTTACATGCCCTAGCTGGAAAGGTGCTTTTTTTAAAAAAAAAAAAGACTTTATTTACTTTGAGAGAGAGAGGACTTGAGAGAGAGAGGGAGAGAAACATGATCATGTGAGAGATACTTCCAGAGGTCGCCTCTCACACCCTCCCAACCAGGGACCTAGACTGCAACCCAGCATGTGCCCTGGCTGGGAATCAAACGGAGGACCTGTCAGTTCACAGGCCAGCATTCAGTCCACTGAGCCATACCAGCTAGGACGAAGATGTGCTCTTTAAAGCTCATTTATAGGGGTAAGGTATTTGAAATCAGGCCCAGTTTTAGGATCTTTTTCACATGTGGTTTTACATTTAAGTACCAGAACACCCAAGTATTTTTTTGTTAGTCTTCATTAACCCTTGCATTTGTGTTTCTATCCATCTTACTTAAAAATAGCAAGGTTGAAAATATGACCCTTTTGCAGCGCTGTGTAGATTTGTCTGACCTTAGTTGTTTTCATATTTGACAAAGAAGTGGGTGAGGGTGGGAAGATGTGCTAAAGAATGGGGCACTCTTAGACCCAGGTTGTGCAATTGCTTAGCTGCAGGAAGAATTCAGGTGAAAAGGAAACTCAGTTTCCAAAATATGTAAGAGAAATGTGAAGGTTACAGGGAATATAGGCAACAGTGTGTTCTTTGCAAAAGCAGTTGCAGCAAAAAATTGAATTTCTAGTTGTTATTTAAAATTGATCACTGATCTCTTAGTGGACTAGAAGTTTAAGGACATAAATTCTCTGTTTTTAACTTCAATGTTGTGATGACTGCATTGTAAAATTGCCAGAACTTTTAGGTAACTTTTTCAATATAAGTATGTCATCAAGTTAAATAACTGTTTCAGACTTGATTAAAGGTAATTTTGAATTTTGAATGTTTCTTCTTAAAGAGTCTTTGATTAGTTCCCTTAAAAATGAGCATATGCAGTCCTGGCTGGTAGCACAGTGGATAAGGTGCCGGCCTGCAAACCCAAGGGCCACTGGTTCGGTTCCCCAGCCAGGGCACATGGCCAGGTTGCAGGCCAGGTCTCCAGCCAGGTCTGTAGCTGGAGGCAGGTGAAAGGCAACCATACGTACATTGATGTTTCTCTTCCTCTCTGCCTCTCTCTCTTCCTCTCTCTGAAAATAATATATAAAAATCTTTAAAATAAATAAACCAATCAAACTAAAAAAATGAGCATATATTCTGGTGATTGTCTGGATCATTGCAGCTCAATAGAAACATAATTATGTCACAAGTGCAGGCCACATATGTAATTTTAAATTTTCTAGTAGTCAAATAAAAAAAATTGGTGATAGTAATTTTAATATATTTTATTTAATCTGTATCCGAAACATTTATCAAGGAATCAATATTAAAAAAATAGTATACATTCTTTTAAAAATATTAATAGTATTCTTTCTTAGCTTTAAAAAATTTAGTCATTTTTAGAGAGATGGGAAGGGAGGGGGGAAAAGGGAGAGAAACCCCAGTGTGAGAGTTAATTCATCAGTTGCCTCTCATTCCCCCAGCTGGGGACCTGGCCTGCAACCCAGACATGTACCCTGACTGGGAATCAAACCAGTGACCTTTTGGTTCCCAGGCTGGCACTCAGTCCACTGAACCACACCAGCCAGGGCTTGTACATTCCTAAGACTTTGAAATCCATTTTGTATTTTACGTTTAGAGTACATCTTAATTTAGACTATCCACATTTCAAATGGTCAGCAGCCACATATGACTAGTGAATAATGTATTAGACAGTGCAGCTATAGAATGATAGATTCTTGGCCTCCTGAAATGTTGGTAAATGCAGAGTCCAGAAAGCCCTTTTAATCACATGTGTAAGACAAGGGAGGAGATGAGACATTAAACACAGCTATTCTTGAGAATGATATTTAAATCCATTTGGAATTAATGTTAGTGTTCTTTGTACCCCTAAAATTGTATTTTGGATTTGCTAGTATGAGAACTCAAGCACAGCAGTTTTATTTTTTTAATTAATTTTTTTTTCGATTTTTAGCTAAGTCCCTTATTCTCTCGAGATACTGAAATTTCTGGTAATAAAGATTCCTAGTTTTTCTTTTAATTCTTAAAATTCTGATAGTTTTAGTTTTTGAATAAATATATTAAAAATTTTTTTAAATTAAAAGTTGGGAATAGAGATGCTGGCAAAGAACCTTTTTCCTCTTAACAAGCACCTGAAATTAAATGTCTTCTGTAAACATGTAATGTAGCAATGAAAGACCCCTTAGCCCTACCCTGGGGTAGACTGGTCATTGTGATTTTGAACTTGGGACAACCATTTCTGTAGTAGAGTCAAGAATATTTAGTTGGTTTTCTTATGCAGGGTGCATTCAGCTGTGAATTTGAATATGCTTATATCTCTACTGTAGTAAATACCTCTACTACTTTATCTTAAAATGTTCTTTTTTCAGGAATTCTGTATATGTACAAGTTTGCTTCCTTTCCTGGGAGGAAAATATTAGGGCAACTTTTTGATTCATAAATGTTCACATAAGTTCATATCTTAATTTGCTAGTGAGGCCTTATTATATGGAAAAGGGATCTGTAACTTGACTGCAGGTTTGGAAGAAAGATTCTTAATCATAGGCCCATCTTCTGTTAACTATTTAATAGTGAGTACTACTTGAGGTTTATTTACTGTATTTACTACAATAAGTTTCCTAACAAGGGACTATAATATAAGAAATACGAAATTTTCTAAAAAAAAGAGAAGTGATTGAAACATTTGAACTTGGAAGAAGGCGAGTGTCACATAGATCTAGATCATTTAGACTGGTGTTGCTCAGATTTTAGTGTACATGTGAGTTTATTGGGGATCTTTCTAAAGTGCAAATTTTGATTCAGTAGGTCTGGGATGAGGTCCAAGATCATGCTTTCTGAGGCATTTGCAGTCTCTGCTTATGCTGATGTTCCATGGAAGGCCCTTTGAGTAGCAAAGATAGGGACCCTTATTTTGTAAAGGAGGAATCTGAAGCCTAGGGAGAGTTAGTGACTTGTCCAAATTTTCAAGATTGATTAGTGATATTTAAGACTGTACCCTTGGAACTCTGAGTTTGAAGACTCCTGCTTTTGCAAATGCACTAGGTATTTGCATATTTACAGCTATTGTGTAGAAACCTTCAGCTGCTGTATTTTGAAAGGAAATACTTAGCAAAGGCGACTTAAATTCAAATGTTCACTATATGAAGGAATAGGAAATTATAAACCTATTCAAATGTCATTTGTTTTATATCCCTTTTATTTTGCAGTGGTATGTTTGTTCTTTTTAAAAATTGCACAGAAATGATATTTTTTATTTGGCCAGAATGGAAATGGTAGGAATTAGGTCGTGTATGAAATTGAATGTTTTCTTTCCCTTTTGGCCAGATAAACAATTTTGTATTCAGTTAAGATGATAACAGAATAAGAGATTTCTTCCAGTTCTCGTAAAAAATATTCTATTTAAAAAATCTACTTTATCCTGAGGACTTTTAACTTCCTCATGTAGGAATATGAACTAAATATTTTAGCTTTTTTTCTCATTGTTTTTTTTAAATTCTAATGATCATCTTTGATCATTAGATGTTCACAGCTGACATATTTTGGTTTCTAATAAGAATTTTAGCAGTTTAGCCTCAAGAACTCTATTGAGTCTCTTTTCTTAAAGAGTTAAGCAGTGATATACAGGTCAGTTAGAAATTTAGGGAGGCCTTGGGCACTTTTCTGAAAGAGAAATCTTAGAGACCTAATAGAAAACTGTATGTTTATGAAGGACCTGAGTTTCATATTGTCTGCATGGCCTTAAAATAGTCTTATTCTTCTCTTTAGGCTTCCTAAAAAGTCAAATAGAATAAATAGCAATTTAAGATGTATTAATATATGTCTGCATTTAAGCTGATTGCAAAGGGGAATTTTTTTTTGATTTTACCTTTTTTAAAAATTTTATTGTTGTATTACATCCATCCCCATTTTGTTCCCCTTGTCCCCCACCCATTCCCCCCCAAAGTCATTCCCACCTGTTGTCCATGTCCATGGTTCCTTTATACTAGGTTCTTGTCTAAACTGCTCCCCTTCCTTGCCTCTTCCTCCACCCTTGGAATTTTTTTTTTTACATCAAGTCAGTAGAACAGACTTGATAAAGGAAAAAAGAATACTTTCTCATTTAGTCAGAGTGATTTTTCTCAGGGAAAGCCATCCACACACATGGCATGGTTATCCCTTGAGAGGCTTTTAAGCAGTGAAGATACATTAGTACATTAGACTAGTTTAATGGGTTACAGTAAATGAGTTATCACCATCTAAAAACTTTGGGTGTTTTAATTTCCATTTTAGCACTTGAATCTTAGAGGATTGCTTAATTCAATCAAGAGAAACAACCTTTCAATGTATGGGTATTTATAGTTTCTTGATAAGAGAGATCCTGGATTTCTTATGTAAAGCTGTGCACAGAAGGACCACTAACCTTTATCTGAAAGTGGACATTTGCCTAATAAGTATTTCTTGTGGGAAGCTGCAGTATGGGAGTAGATTGCATTCTGGCTCTGATATGGTCTGCTGATTGGTGTTCAGAACATTTGACAACATTCACCTCAGTAACTCTCATGTGAAGACATCTAGTACATTATTGTGGGTGTGGAGTAGGAGGGCAGTTTTAAGTTAAGCTTTTTTTTTTAGTGCTCATTTGTCAGCTTTCAAAATGATTTGCAATTTTTAAGACTGCTTATATTCAGGCTTACTTTCATATTTTCACCTCACTTGTTTCTCTTCATCTTGTAAAACCCACAATTTGATATCACAGTAGAACACAGAACTTAAGATTTTAGCTCTCCTATTCTTCTGACTAAATCTTAACCTTGCTTTATATCATTCTTCTATTTTTTTTATTTTTTCATAATTAAAAAAAAAATCTCCTTGCAAAGAATGTTTTCTCTAGCATTCTTCATGCTGTGCCTCTAGTTATAAATTATGATTTAAGTAGTATTCCTTTGGCTTGGGGTTGGGAAGACTTCAAAAAAAAAGTATACTAGATACGTTCTGTAATACACTTGAAAAAGACACCTTGTGGAAATAGCTCATTGGGAAAAACACTTAGGGAAAAACATTCTGAAGTCTATGAAATGGAATTTACTGGAAAGTTTGAGGTGCTGCTGTTTTCCTAGGTGCTCTACTTGAGACAGTTAAGTGTAGATTGAGCCCAGGGCTCAGCACATTAGAGACTTAAGGAAGAAATCATTTCTTCAATTTTTCCTCTGCAGTGGTGGTGACCGCGGTGGCTTCAAAAATTTTGGTGGTAAGTGCTGAGTATCCCAAAATGTTTCAGTGGAAATGCTATATAAATCTAAAAGCCACCAATATCTCGCAGACGCATTCTAAGCCCTTTCTTTCTTACTCTGTTGAGGCTGGTGTGTGTTGTGTGCTTTAAAAAAAGATTATATATACACATGTATATATATCAAAGAAAACATTAAAAAGCCATAGTTGATCTCAGTCCAATGGATTTCTACACTGTGAATTTGCATGAAAGAGTCTGTGGTGACCAATAAATAAGGCCTTCACTGGATTTTGACAGTACATTGTTTTAATAAAGGTAGTTGACATGGTGTTTTTAAATTATTAGGGTTTCTCAATCAGCCTTCACAACCAGAGCTTAACAGAAGTGATAATAGTGTAATGCCAGAGTGGCAGGTGTTGTTTGGGACAAATTTAAGGAAATAATTGACATTCATCTTGATTTCTTAAACTTTTATTAATAAAACAGTTTATATATTTACTTTGTAAATCCATGATGGTTGACTTTCAAGGATTTTGGAAGTACTGACTTTTCATGTCTTGGCTATTATTACTGTTGTATAATGATTTCTAATAAGTTGTCTTAAATAGCTTTCTTTTTCTTTTTCTTTCCTTTTCCCTTAGGTCACAGGGATTACGGACCCAGACCTGATGCTGGTAAGATTCATGGTAGTTTATAACTTTGCCATTAAGAGAATGTTAGTTTTCTACTTTTTTCAAGGGAAAAGGGTGTGTTTGGAGGAGATAGTTCAGGAGGAAGATTGAATTTGCTAGTGCTGCCAGAAGTGGGAGCTTTATTCTAAAGACACACCAGAAAGAAAAATGCATGGAAAGTCTACTGGGCAAAATTGTTATGTTTGTGTTTTTCCATGTTCTCATTTAATTTTGTACTGCTAATTAGCAGTATTTAATCACTGCAAATCAGATTTGAGAGAATTTGTATTATTGAGGAATTAGAAGTAGAAAAGCTTTGCTTAAGAAAATAATTACATTGGATTGGTAGTCTCCATAGTAGGCCTAAGGAACCTGGATTCATATATGAGAGAATTATTTTACTCTGGGCAGAAGTCCCTAACTTCATGTGTCTTTTTATTTTTAAATGAAATTCAAGGCTACATTGAACCTTTTTAAAGTTATGACTTAGAGATTAATATATATCGAAATCAGAATTTTCATTTTTATTAAGATGCTAAAGTATTCTAGTATATGGAAGGCAATTTTGGAATTGTCCCTGATGGACTGAATTTTTTACATCTTTCTTATTTTGTTGTACTAATCCAGAAGTGTGTGTGTCAAGGTGCCCCTGCCCTCTGGTATATGTACACACACACACACACACACACACACATACACAAAGCTGTTGCAGCGAATAGGGAAACCATCAGTTCTGCTTGGTTTGCTTGGAAGTCCAAAGTTTCAGATTTGAGGACCAGAGAGCCTTAAAAGTATTGATTATCTCTAAAGAATTAAAGCTCTCCAAAGAAAGGCGTGCTAATTTATAAACCTTCCTCATCTCTTCATGAGTTTGAGTCTTGTATCTGCATCTAAAGAGTAAGATTTGTAAGATCTCCCTTAATTGGTCTTATGTATTACAATGCGGACTTGGTCCACTTTATATTAAGTTCAGTCGTAATACTTGACCAAGTAACTCTTCTGAACACTTTGCATGTTTATATAAGATTTTTCTTATATTGGTCTTTTATTTTTTCTTTTGGTCATAGAAACAAGCTGAATATTGGACAATAAATTATTGTTCTTGATTACTAAGCAGGATATAACAAAACCAAGGAATATGTAAAATTAACTATAATTTTTTTCCCCTTAGATTCAGAATCTGATAATTCAGATAACAACACAATCTTTGTGCAAGGACTTGGGGAGGGTGTGTCTACAGATCAAGTAGGGGAGTTCTTTAAACAGATAGGAATTATCAAGGTGAGTAAAATATATGGCTTATGTTAAAAATCTCATAGTCATTAACATATTCTAGTTAAGATACATAGATTACATAATAAGCCTATATTCTAGTAAGGCTTGTTTCTGAAAATTCACTGATGCAGATTATCACCCTAATCTCTGGGCATTTACTAAATACATGATGATTTTATTTCTTGTTTGTATTTACCTTTCCACGGCCATTTTTACAGCTTTAGCTTTCAATCTGGAGACTCTAAAAATAGTCTCTAACTAGCTCCTAGAATTCTTAGACCAAATGATATTGTGAGAACATTTTATAGATTCTGAAGTACAAATAAAGGCAAATTCAAGTCGTTACTAACAACTTTTTGTTTTAGCATTCTATGTTTGTGATACATATTAGCCCAACATAAAATGCTTTATTTTATAACTTTATTGTTTATTGTTTACTTAAATGTCTTGTGCACTATTTGTTTCATGCAAATATTGGCTTGGCCAAAAAGTTCTTAGAGTTTTTTCCTGAAGATGGCTCTAGTGGTGCTTAGTTGTCTTTAACTCCATTTGAAACAATTTTGTTAGATTGTATTGTGACAGCTGTCAGAATAGCATGCATTTTTTTTTTTTTTTAATATTTTATTTCATTATTTTTAGAAGGAGAGGAAGGGAGAGAGGCAGAGAGGGAGAGAGACATCAATGTATGGTTGCTTTTCACCTGCCTCCAGCCACAGACCTGACTGGAGACCTGGTTTGCAACCTGGTTATGTGCCCTGGCTGGGGAATCGAACCTGCGACCTTTGGGTTCGCAGGCTGGCACCTTATTCACTGTGCTACCAGCCAGGGCCAGCATGCATTTTTTAAAACCTTACCAAATTGGTGAATTTTTGCGTAGCCAATTTTAATACTGAAGATGGAAGAAAGTATACATCATTTTTTGTGTGTTATGATTTATTATTTCAAGAAAGGTAAAAAGGGATTTGTGTAGCATACGGATAAGGTGCTGTGACTGATCAAACATGTCAGAAGTGGTTTGCAAAGTTTATTGGCACTACTGACATTTTGGCCAAATAATTCCTTGCTACGTGGCTGTCTTGTGCATTGGAAGATGTTTAGCAGCACCCCTGGCCTTTACCCTCTGGAATCCAATAGCAGGAGATAGCTGACATACTCAAAATACCCAAGTCAATAAAATTATTGGTGAAAATAAAAAATGTGTCTTTTTGGCCAACCACTGTTTTTCATCTCTTCCACTAGAAAGAAAGCGCCATTTAGAGCAGTGTTAGTAGATTATAGCATTTGGCCTGAAATCAGTTGACAGTTATCTTGTTTTGGTGTCTGTGGAATTATTCAATTTTTTATTGCTCTTTTAGGGAAGTTAAAATTTCCTAAGGAATTAATTACACATGAAATATGTAAAAAATTCATAGTTCTGATTAAGTAAAAGTTCTCCTTTGTCTTCCACTGACATCCCAGCCAAATCTAGTGTGTAATCTTAGTGGTAATTATTGATTTGCTTGGTGAACATTCTACCTAGCCTTTTTTATTTTACAAAGTATATGTCTATATAAAGCATTATTTACATTTTTTGTGGGTGTAAAGAAATTATAGATAAAACTATGTATACTATGTATAATTTTTAGCTCAGTTTTTACTAAATGTGTCTTAAAAGCATTTTCTTCATTTCACTAAAAGGTACATAGTATTTTGTAATATGGATGTGTAAGTTCCTTTATAATAAGATACATGGTTTCTGATCACTTTTTCTTAAAATGCTAACACCAACTTGTTCCATAGACAAACAAGAAGACTGGAAAACCAATGATAAATCTGTACACAGACAAGGACACGGGGAAGCCAAAAGGAGAGGCAACAGTGTCGTTTGATGACCCTCCTTCAGCTAAGGCAGCCATTGACTGGTTTGATGGTATATTTCATTCATTTAATTTCAACATGCTGTTTGGATAAATGTTTTCTAGTCTTGAAGTCAAAATATGTTTTGGTAGACAGTGGTTATTTTCATGTTTTCTTTTATAGCTAATTTTATTAAGAATACAGGCCAGAGTTTTTATATACCTTGAGGAATGAGATGGGCTCTCTTTCTTGCTTTTGTCTAGAATATTTCCTTGTATCATGACTTGTGTCTGAGGCCACCCTGATACAGATGTAGAGGGTTAGCCTGGTTGACCCTATATTCTTTTAAAATTTAAATTAATTTTTCTTTCACATACAAAGTTAATACAGAGAAAAAGAGTAACATTTTTTCCCCCTGAAAATTAGAAAACTTGGGAAAATAGAAGGAGTTAAAGCAACCATATAATATTTTTCATTAACTTTCCTTCCAATTTTTAAAATTCTATTTTAAAAATAGTTTATCATTACATTCCAAATGCTGTTTTCTGGGGAGGTGGGTAAACATTTTTTTTATTGGAAAACACGTAATACAACTTGAAATGGCTTTGAGGCAAGTTGTACCATAAGCAGATTTTTTTTCTCTCTCTTTTTTTTTTTTAAGATTTTATTTAATATTTTCAGAGAGATGGGGAGGGGGAGAGGCAGAGAGGGAGAGAAACATCAATGTATGGTTGCCTTTCACCTGCTTCCAGCTACAGACCTGGCTTGCAACCTGGCTTGCAACCTTGTTATGTGCCCTGACTGGGGAATCAAACCAGCAACTTTTGGGTTTGTAGGCCGGTGCCTATTCACTGAGCCACCAGCCAGGAGTAGCAGATTTTTCTTTAAGTGGCTAAGCAAAGTTTAAAAAGCAAGTAACAATAAAAGAAAATGGCTCTGGCACAGGACGAGCAATATAAAAAAATGTGCAAGTACCTAAATAATTCACCTGTTTTGCAATAGTGAAGCTTTTAAGCCCATGTTGTTGGCTGTCCATAGTCCACACAGAGTTACAACTCCATGTTTCAGCAACAACATGCTGACGGCTCCTAAAGAAAACTGTTTTTAAAAAGGCATAACCCAGATGTTCCCTTATTTGACCAACTTCATCTTAGTTTAGTTGTGCAGAAGGGCTTAGATATATCCAGAGTAAGCTACATGCAACATGTTACTGGATCAGTTTTCTAAAGTAAACTTTCAGGACAATGGCAGTAAGATTAAGGGAAGAGGAAGACATGGAGGAATGAAGTCCTAATTACTGTACATGTATATTTTTGATGGGAAACCTTTAATGAAAAGGCAAATAAATAATTGTGCACAGGAAATTTAACACATTCTGTACAGTGTTTTTACTTTATTATCATTTGTATAAACTCTACATAGTTTACTTGACCATCACCATCAATATCTACTTCCCTGCTCATTTCATCAACCTCTTCATCTGTTAACTTCTGTCCAAGGTTTGTCATCACATAAGAAAGCTCTGCTGCACTAATAAGCCATTGCCATTCTTATCAGATACACAGACTGCTTCTGTAATTTCTTTCACTGTGTCCATCATTTTTCTTGCCATCATTGTTAATTTCAGAAAGTCAGTTGTGCTGTTAACCACCAACATCTACTCTGTTAATCACGTCCTGTAATTCCACTTCTATGGGACTCCGCGTAAGAGACCTCATTACAGGTCTATCACCATCCTTGTCAAATTAGTGAAAAAGCTTTTTTGAGTTCTCAGTCAGTTGATCAGCCATGCTGCAGGCACTGCTGGTCTCTAAGATATGACCATATAATCACTTTAGTTGGACTTCATGTTCTTTTCACTTAATATTTTAACTTAGTCATTTCTCCATGTTATTATAATTTCACCTGTTCTCTCAAAACAAAAATTCAATTTTTACTTCTTTCAAGATAAGATTGTGATACTTTATGTGTCCTTACTTCCATGTTCTTTATTTTTCTTACCAATCTGCCCAGCCTCATCGCCTTACTCTGAAAGCTAGGTCCATTCTTCTTGACTTCCGCTTTTTCTAATAGTTTCTGTGACTCAAAAAGCAATTTCTTTTGCTCATGGTACATTTAAAAAATTACTGTGGCAGCCCTGGCTGGTGTGGCTCAGTGGATTAAGCATGGGCCTGTAGACTGAAAGGTTGCTGGTTTGATTCCCAGCCAGAGCACGTGCCTGGGTTGCGGGCTGGATTCCCAGTTGCACGAGAGAGGCAACTAATGACTGTTTCTCTCACATATCTTATTTCTCTCCTTTCTTTCTCCCTTCCTTTCCCTCTCTCTAAAAATAAATTTAAAAATATAAAATAAATTAGTTTCTTTCCCACTTTTGACCCTGCCCCATGTCAGCGGTCTCCTTTCCCCTATTGAGAGTTGAGTATAGCAATGGATATACAAGCATATGTGTGCATATATAGGTACACGTGCACACTCATACATACACACACATGACTCTCCCAGTTACAGATCTGCTCTATTCAATAGATTGTGTCATGTTTTAATTCTTCTACCTTGACTCTGTGGAAACACTAGGGTGTTTGAGTTTGTGTGAGGAAATGTCAGCTATTCCTCTGAAATTAAAAATATTCAAGACATTTATGTTGAGAAGGGCAGATGTGGAGTAGCAGTTCTTTCTTTCTTTTTTTGTTTTTTAATTCTCACCAGAGGATATGCTCATTGTTTTTAGAGAGAGGGTAAAGGAGGGAAAGAGAAAGGGAGAGAAACACCCATGTGAGAGAGAAACTTCAACAAGTTGCCTATTGTACCCTCCTTGACCTGGAATCAAACCTGCAACCCAGGCATGCTCCCTGACCAGGAATCAGCCCATGACCTTTTGGTTTGCAGATTGGGTCCAACCACCTGAACAACACAGCCAGGGCTGGTGTAGCATTTCTTCAAACCCATTTTCTTTTTTCTTAGGGAAAGAATTTCATGGCAATATCATTAAAGTGTCCTTTGCCACCAGAAGACCTGAATTTATGAGAGGAGGTGGAAGTGGAGGAGGGCGACGAGGTAAAATACTTGTTGTCTACTGGCCTGGATATTGTGCAAAGGGTTTGAATTTGGGTCTGTCATATGTCCCTGTTGTATGAACTTACTGTCACCTTTTTCTCCCTTGTTGGTTTTCCTTCTATGTTAAGGTGAGAGAGTATTAAATAGGAGATTAGGTAAATAAGGTGTCATTAGTACCTATAAGAATAGTGGGAGAAGGTTCTAAAAGTTCCTTTGGAAAGCTGTATAGTAGTTTGTTATTCACATGGAAATCAGAAGGTAATTGTTTAAATAATACCTAAATAGATACTTAATCTGACAGTTTGTAAATTCATTTCTATTGGGGCCAATTCCTTAAGTTTGGAATATGTCTTCTCTCTTAACCTTTATTACTGAGATTCTTAAACTAAGGAGGGTGTTAATAGAAAAGTTTTAAAGTGTATTACTGGCACTGTGAAATGTATCTGGGGTCTTCCCCACATTTCCTGCATTTACTATGTAATGCCCCAAATCAAAGACTCACAGAGACCTACCATGACGAGAGAGGGTGCTGTCCAGTTCATGCTAGGTACATGCTTTCATCTGGTATTTCTGCCCTGTGTTGTTAATGTCTGCTGCTGATCTTTGTTCTTTTCCTCCCTTACATCCCCCAGGCCGTGGAGGATATAGAGGCCGTGGAGGCTTTCAGGGGAGAGGTGGAGACCCCAAAAGTGGGGACTGGGTTTGCCCTAATCCGTAAGTATCCAATTTATTTTGGTGGGAGTAGAAGTTGGGATTGAGGTTGGAAGGTGCAAGGGGGGTTTTGAATCCATGGGAAGCTTTTGAGGAGCATTTTTCCTTTTTTCTCAGGTCATGTGGAAATATGAACTTTGCTCGAAGGAATTCCTGCAATCAGTGCAATGAGCCCAGACCAGAGGACTCTCGTCCCTCAGGAGGAGGTAGGTTCGCTTTTTGGGCCAGCCTTTTAATAGCATCTACATCGTATTTATTACTAACGTTAAGGAAACTTTACATTATTTTGCTGATCTCTCATTGGTTTGCATTTCTGCCTTGCAGATTTCAGGGGAAGAGGCTACGGTGGAGAGAGGGGCTACAGAGGTCGTGGGGGCAGAGGTGGAGACCGAGGTGGCTATGGAGGAGAAAGAAGTGGGGGCGGCTATGGTGGAGACAGAAGTGGTGGTGGTGGCTATGGAGGAGACAGAAGTGGAGGTGGTTATGGTGGGGACAGAAGTGGAGGTGGTTATGGTGGCGATAGAGGAGGGGGCTATGGAGGAGACCGAGGAGGTGGCTATGGAGGGGACCGAGGAGGCTATGGAGGGGACCGAGGGGGCTACGGAGGGGACCGAGGGGGCTACGGTGGTGACCGAGGGGGCTACGGAGGGGACCGAGGGGGCTACGGAGGGGACCGAGGAGGCTACGGTGGGGACCGAGGAGGCTACGGAGGGGACCGAGGAGGCTATGGAGGGGATCGAAGTGGAGGGGGCTACGGAGGAGACCGTGGTGGTGGTGGCGGCTATGGTGGAGATCGAAGTGGAGGCAGCTATGGAGGAGACCGAGGTGGCTATGGAGGCAAAATGGGAGGAAGGTGAGTATTAGAATACACTTTTACCTTACTATTCTTTGATTTTAAGGACTGAGCCCTTTTTGTCACATTTTCTTATTGTCCCAATTTTTTGGAAGTTGAATTTCTTATTGGCAATTCCATCAATTAGGGTGAAGAAGATCCATTTAGTTGCCTTAGTCATTTCTAAAAATTATTTTGAAAATTCTTATTCATAAGTCTATTATATGAGTTTATGTATTATTCATCTTCATAGCTAAAGATAATTGAGATTGAGAGGTAATTTGAAAGTAAGTCAGGAATGCTTGATCTAAGTGATGGGTGAGAACACTTTCATAGTGGTGTGCTTTTTCAAGTCACATGTGCTGTAGACCCAGCAGTTGCTTTTCTGGTGATTCTGGTAATGCCTTTTCCAGTTGAAAAATCACTGCTGATATTAGTGGAACTGTGTTGTGCAGTGCACACGAATGGTGTAGAGGCAGGTAAAAATTGAAAAACAGGTCATATAAAGAAATTTCAGTTATTGTACTAAGCGTTTGTATGCCAGAGGTAGTATGGGATAGTGAGAGTTGGTATAGCATGTGTTAAAAGCATAGAGTTTGGCGACAGACTTGGTTCAAATCTTGGCTCCACCACTTACTAGCTGTGTGACTTTAGGCAAGTTGCTTAACCATGTGTACAGTGGGGTTAACATATCTCCTTTATGGAGTTGTAGTAGATTATATTATAAAAGTTGCTAGCCCAAAGTAAGTACTATTGTAATTGTTAGCTGTTGGTAACTATCGTATATTGAATATTTCTTAGCATATGGCAAATTCTGTGAATGTGTCTGTATATACAGAGTGAGGCAAAAATAGGTTTACAGTTGTGAGTACATGAAACACTAAGTTTATTTTTTTATTTTCCATAACAGCTATAAACCTGCTTTTGCCCCACCCTGTATTTTAGTTCCAGCCCTTCTATCAATCTTATGAAGTAGGGGTACTTTCCTATTTTACAGAATTAGGAACATTGAGTGACTTTTCTAAGGTCACAGTGGTAAGCGGCAGATCCAGAATTCCATTTTTTTTTTTTTTTTTTAAGATTTTATTTATTATTTTTAGAGAGAGGGGTAGGAAGAGAGGGAGAGAGACATCAGTGTATGGTTGCCTTTCACCTACCTCCAGCTACAGACCTAGCTGGAAACCTGGCGTGCAATCTGGTTATGTGCCCTGGCTGGGAATCGAACCAGCGACCTTTGGGTTAGCAGGCCGGTGCCTTATCCACTGTGCCACCAGCCAAGGCAGATCCAGAATTCTTATGTGAACATGTTTGTTTCCTCATTCCACTATGCCATGGGTCTGTTCAGAGTGCTGGAGTTGGTGTAGTCTCTGACCTCCTGAAATACCTCAGTGGTTTGAAGTCCTTATTCTAGGTGGGAAATTTTAAGAGAGTTGGTGATAGTAAAGCTGCTTTTAGGAACTTCGTAAGTCTCAAAGTTGATAAGACATTTATTACACACCTTCTAGGAGTAGAGAAATAAATCAAGCATGGTGTCATCCTTGCAGAAATTATCAAGCCGATACCAGTCACCAGCACCTTAAAGAAGTGTTTGATACACCTCTTTGGTAGAAAATTTAATTTAGTTTGGCTTTTTATTTTTTATTCCTAGAAACGACTACAGAAATGATCAGCGCAACCGACCATACTGATGATTGTTTTGAATGTTCCTTTGTCTCTGACATGATCCATTGTGAAATTGCCAGAGTTTTGCCTGCTGCTTTCCTCGTGGCCTCTTATTGGGTAGTGAAATTAAGTGACATTTGGAATTTTATTTGGGTAGGGGGCTGGGACAGTTTTTCTTTTAATAACATTTGTTGAAATATTCCCCTTTAGTTTCCAACTTTCTCCTTCCCAACCCTTGAAGCTAAGTGCATTGTAAAATATTGCCAAAATGGAAAGTGTTTTGTAATACTGCAATAAAGGCTACTTGTTTTGTGGATTTTTGTACATTTAGTGCATTGTTCTGTTATGCTCAGGATTCAGTTACGGAAGTGTCTGATCCTGAAGAATTAGGAACTGAATTCTACTTCATTAAATTAAAATGTTACTTTCAACAATATTTATTGAACTCCTACTCTGTTTAGAATAGCTGCTTTTAAAAAATGATTGCACATCAGAATCACCTGAGAAAGTTGTCAGAATTGCAGATTGCCAGGCTTCATCCCAGGTCTTTTGGGTCAGAACTTAGTGGGGATGTAGGACTGGGAATCTTTATGTCAAGCCTACCAGATGATTTTGGTAGTCACTTCCACTCACAGCTGAGAGCCATTTATTTAGGCCAGTGTTCTGGATGCTGGGAATATTTATGTCTAAAGCCTAGGTAAGAAGAGTAAAGATTCAATATGTGCATATAGTGTGTTATTTGGTGTTCATTTAAAAATTTCAAGAGCCTTGGACAAGCACTGTACCAGATGCTGGATATGTTGCCCATCAAGCAAGCACAACATGTAGTCTGATAAGTGCTCCAATAAGAATAAATACAAGGTGGTTTTGAGGGCTGATTTGAAAGACACTTAATTCAGTTGTGGGATTTTGAAGGCTTGGTGAGTCTTGAGGGAATCCTAGAAATTGGCCAAGAAGGAGGCCAAGGTGAGGAAATGATGTTCTCAACAGAAAGCTAATGAAATGAACAGATTAAGAGAAAAAGAGGAACAGGCTTTGTGCTTGGGAAGACGTGTATGCAGTGCATATTGATTGGTGGGAGGAGTTCAGGGATGGGCATGCAAAAGACAGGAGAGCTAAAAAAGCTCTATGATAAGGCCCTTGTATTTAATGTTTCCTTGCCTTCAAATAGGGAGTTGTTACAGGATTTTAAGCAGCGGAGTGGCCTGACCTGGGTGGCATCTACTGAAAAATATTTATGGCTGCCTTGTTGAAAGTCTGGACAGGAGACAGGAGGGTAAACTGGTGAGAAATACTGGTCTGAGTTCAAATATTGGCTGGATGAAGAGGAGATAACTAGATTTGAGAAGTAATGAGGGAAATTGGACAGGATTTGGCTGAATTTCAGACATAGTTGGGAGGGAAGAGTTAGGCAATTGAATAGATGTGCTGCTCATTGAAATAGAAAACACTAGGAAAGGAATGGGTTTGGGAGCAAGATGGGAATGTTGAGTGTGGGGCTCTCAAATTTATAAGTAGAGATGTCCCGTAGACAGTTGGGTGTGCAACTTTGCAGCTCAGAAAACAGTGGCATTCAACATTATATACCCCTGGTTTTCTTTCTTATGCTTGTTTTTGCTCACTTCTTTACTTGACCTTTACATGTTGGAAGTTCCTCAGGGTTCTGATACCCCCATTTTTAAAAAATTCTGTATTTTATTTTTTTAATTTATTATTATTTAAAAAGGTTTTGTTTTTTTTTTTTAAATTTCATTTATTATTTCCAGAGAGAGAGGAAGAGAGGGAGAGAGACATCAATGTATGGTTGCCTTTTCACCTGCCTCCAGCCACGGACCTGGCTGGAGACCTGGCTTGCAACCTGGTTATGTACCCTGACTGGAAATCGAACCAGCGACGTTTGGGTTTGTAGGCCAGCGCCTTATCCACTGTGCTACCAGCCAGGGCCTGATACCCCTTTTTTACATATATATTCTTACCCTAGGTAAACTGATTGAAGTTACTGCTTTAAATTTTTATCTTCAGTCCTGACCTCTCCCCTTAACTCTGGATTACATCCATCTGCTTACTTGACCTTTCCAGCAGGATGTACTAAATAGAACTTTGTATTTTCTTGACAGTTCCCCCAGGACCAAACAAAACTTTGGCTCTCCCTCTCCAGATCAGTTTCTCTCTTACTAGTCCTTCTCATCTCTGTAAATCCTATCTGTCCATCTAGATCAGATTGGATAGAAAACTTAGCACTTACATTTGATTCTTCTTTTATTCATTTTATGCCTGCAGGTCCTTTTAATTCTACCTCCAAAATACAGCCTGAAACCATCTTTATATTCTTGGTTATAATCCCAGTAGAAGCTACAGTAATTTTTTTCTGGACAATTGCAGTAGCCCATTATTAGGTCCCTTCAGTCTCGCCTCTCTAATACCTATTCTTTCATACAGCAGCCAAGTGATACTGTAAAGGTGTAAATCAGACCATATGTCATGCTTCTTTAAAACCCTTTCAGTGACTTTCTATTGCATGTAGGCTATGAATTCCTTACCTTGGCTTTCAAAGCCCTATAGGATCTGGCCTGTCTACCTCTCCAACTTCGTTATGTAGCATTTATCCATGCCTAACATTACTTTTAAGCACATTGGTCACAATTTTTTTTAACTTAATTTTATTGTTGTATTACATCCATTTCCTTTTTGCTCTCCTTTGTCCTCTTCTCCACCCACCCACTCTCCCACAAAGTCAAACCCATGTGTGGTCCATGTCCATGGTTCTTCCATAGTAGCTTCTTATCTAAACTGCTCCCCTTCTTTGCCTCCCCATTCCCTCCAACCTCCTTCCCCCTGCCCACTGAAGTCCTATTCACTGTATTCATATATCTGGTTCTGTTTTGCTTGTTGTTTGTTTTGTTCATTATTGTCCTGTATTGGGTGAGATCATATGGTATTTGTCCTTCACTGACTGGCTTATTTCACTAAGCATAATACTCTCCAGTTCCATCCATGTTGTTGCGAAGGGTAGGAGTTCCTTCTTTCTGCTGTGTAGTATTTCATTGTGTAAATGTACCAAAGTTTTTTGATCCAATCATCCACTGATGGACACTTAAGCTGTTTCCAGCATTTGGCTATTGTAAATAGTGCTGCTATGAACATAGGTGTACATAGGTGCTTATGAATTGGTGTTTCAGGATTCTTTGGGTATAGTCCTAGTAGTGGAATTGCTGGATCAAAAGGCAGTTCCATTTTTAGTTTTTAAGGAAACCCCATACTGTTTTCCATAGTGACTACACCAGCCTGCATTTCCACCAACAGCGCACCAGGGTTCCTTTGCCCCGCATCCTCGCCAGCACTTGTTGTTTGTGGATTTGTTGATGATTGCCATTTTGATGGGTGAGGTGGTATCTTATTGTGGTTTTAATTTGCATCTCTCTGATGACTAGTGATGTTGAGCATTCTTTCATATGCCTCTGGGCCCTTTGTATATCTTCCTCAGTAAGTTGTCTGTTCAGGTCTTTTACCCATTTTTTTAATTGGGCTGTCTGTCTCCCTGGCGTTGAGTCACATTAGTTCTTTACGTATTTTGGAGATCAAACCCTTGTCTGAGGTATCATTGGCAATTATGTTTTCCCATACAGTTGGTTCCCTTTGAATTTTGCTGGTGTTTTCTTTAGCTGAACAGAAACATTTCAATTTGATAATAGTCCCATTTGTTGATTTGTTCTATCATTTCCTTTGCCCTTGGTGAAGTATCAGTAAACATATTTTGGCGTAGAATATAAAAAATTTTACTGCCTATATTTTTCTCCAGGACCTTTATGGTGGCACTGCTTATGTTTAAATCCTTTATCCATCTTGAGTTTATTCTGGTGTATGATGTAAGTTGTTGGTTTAGTTTTATCTTTTCGCATGTTGCTGTCCAGTTCTCCCAACACCACTTGTTGAAGAGACTGTTTTTACTCCATTTTATGTTCCTTCCCCCTTTGTCAAATATTAATTGACCATAGAGTCCTGGGCTTATTTCTGGGCTCTCTATTCTGTTCCATTGATCTATGTCTATTCTTATGCCAGTACCAGATAGTCTTTTTTTTTTTTTTAAGATTTTATTTATTATTTTTAGAGAGAGGGGAAGGAGGAGAGGCAAAGAGGGAGAGAAACATCAATGTATGGTTGCCTTTCACCTGCCTCCAGCTACAGAGCTGGCTGGAGACCTTGCTTGCAACCTGATTATGTGCCCTGGCTGGGAATCGAACCAGCAACCTTTGGGTTTGCAGGCTGGCACCTTATCCACTATGCCACCAGCCAGGGCTTCCAGATAGTTTTGATGACAGTAGCCTTGTAGTATTGTTTGATGTCCAGTATTGTGATTCCTCCTACCTTGTTCTTCTTTCTCAAGGTTGCTGTGGCTATTCGTGGGCATTTTTGGCTCCTTATAAATTTTTGAATTATATTTTCTAGTTCTGTAAAGTCTATCTCTGGTATTTTAATTGGAGTTGCATTGAATCAATAGATTGCTTTGGGTAGTATGGACATTTTAATGATGTTAATTCTTCCCATCCATGAACATGGTATATGTTTTCATTTATTTGTATCTTCCTTGATTTCTTTCTTCAATGTTCTGTAGTTTTCTGAGTATAGGTCTTTTATCTCCTTAGTTAAGTTTATTCCTAGGTACTTTATTTTTCTTGTTGCTATGGTAAATGGGATTTGTTTTCTTGCTTCTATTTCTGATGTTTCATTATTGGTATACAAAAATGCTTTTGATTTCTGGATATTGACTTTATATCCAACTATTTTGCTAAATTTGCTTATTAGGTTTAGTAAGTTTTTGGTGGAGCCCATTGGGTTTTGTATGTACACTATCATGTAATTTGCAAATAATGACAGTTTGACTTCCTCCTTTCCAATTTGGGTGTCTTTGATTCCTTTTTCTTCTCTGATGGCTATGGCTAGAACTTCCAAGACGATGTTGAACAGAAGGGGAGAAAGTAGACAGCCTTGTGTCATTCCTGATCTTAGGGGGAAAGCTTTTAGTTTTTGTCCGTTAAGTATGATGTTGGCTTCAGGTTTCTCGTATATGGCCTTTATGATGTTGAGGTATGCTCCCTCTATTCCCATTTTGCTGAGGGTTTTTATCATTAATGGTTGCTGTACTTTATCAAATGCTTTTTCAGCATCTATTGATATGATCATACGGTTTGGTCACAATTCTTGATGGTAACAAATAACGCTTCTGTTTCAGTATTTTGTGTATGCTTTGTCTAGGATTCTCGTTCCTCAGATAATTCATGTGGCTCATTCCTTTTCAATAAATTTTGGTCACATTCTTCCCTCCCTTTCTCTGTCATCTCTGGCCTTTCTATTTAAATACTGTATCTCCCTAGTTATCTCACATCACCTCTTACAATGTTTCTACAGTACCTATCAGTACTTGAGGTGACTTTCTTGTGGTGGTTCATTTCTCTTTGATTAGAATAAGAGCTCCAGGAGAATAGGGAACCTTGTCTGTTCACTATGCCACCCCAGTGCTGAGAACAGTAAGTAGGAGGCCCAGAGCGGGTACCCAGTGAATATTGACTGAGTGAATCTATTACACATACGGATTTGAGAGTTAATACCTAATGGTAACTCAGTTGATGAGAGCAGATATGGTTAAAATAAGACGGTCTATAATAGTGGTTCTCTGCCTTAGCTGTATGCTAGATTGCACAAGTTTTTTTAAAAAGGTTATCTGGACTTTACTACAAATGACGAAGTCTGTGAGTGAGGTCTGGGCATGTTTGAAAAGAGCCCCATCCAGTTTATTCTAATGGTTTGGTTGGAGAGAGAATAGCCAAGGACAGAACCTTGAGAAATACTGATAGAGAGAGAACCGAAGAGGATCCTGAGACAGAATGACCAGTGACCTGAGGGGAAAGTGAATTTCAAGGAAGAAGAAGCTAGTGGTGTCAGGTGCTCATGCCAGGAGAAATCATGTGTAGGATAGCATGCATTATATTTAGCAACATGGAGGTTATAATTTATCTCAGCACAGGGTTTCTCAACATTGGTACTACTGACATTTTGGGTTGGGTAACTCTTTATTGTAGAGGCCCTGTGCGTTGTGGGATGTTTTGTGCAATCCTTGGCCTCTACAGTAGCAGCCTCCGGTAGTGACAGCTAAAGATGTCTCCTGATTTTGCCAAATGTCTCTTGGGGGATAAAATTGCTCCCGTTGAGAACCACTGCTTTAGCAAAAGCAGTTTTGGTAGAGAATTGAATTATGAACCAAATTGAAATGGGATCATAAATAACAAACTGGGGAAATAAATGGAGACACAATGTGGACAGTTATTTAAGAATCTTGATTATGAATGATGCGATTAGAGGTGGGGTGTAATAGGAAGAGGAGCCATCTAGACATAGATACCGATGTGTGGGAGGTTATTTTTTATTTTATTTTTATCTTCACCCTAGGATGTACCTATTGGTTGTAGAAAAAAGTGAAGGGAGGGAGGGAGAGAAACATCAAAATGATGAAGGATGATGCTCCCAGTAACTGAGTCTCACCAGCCAGGGCTATGGGAGGTTACTTTATTTATTTTTTAAGTTTTAAAATTATATTTAGAGAGAGGGGTAGGAAGAGAGGGAAAAAGACATCTAGGTATGGTTGCCTTTCACCTGCCACCAGCTACAGACCTGGCTGGAGACCTGGCTTGCAACCTGGTTATGTGCTCTGGCTGGGGAATTAAACCAGTGACCTTTGGGTTGCAGGCCGGCACCTTATCCACTGTGCCACCAGTCAGGGCAGGGAGGTCATTTTTAAGATGGGTGAGAATTGAGCATGTTTATGCACTACCTGAAGTGGGGGTAATTGATGTTCAAATCCCTTGAAGGAATGGCATCTAGAACACTGGTGAAAGATTGGCTTTAGAAAAGGAGAATGCTTCTTTTAATTGGAGGTAAGGATAGGTGCAGATGCTGACACAATATTGAGTTGGCCAAAAAGCCCATTTAGTATTTTTTGTAAAATAAAAGATGCCTTTTCCGCTTTCTCCAATAACTTGACTGATTTGGATATTTTGAGTGTGTCCGCTATCGCCCCCTATAGGTTTCTAGTGGGTAGAGATCAGGGGTGCTTCTACACATCTTCCAATGCGGAAGACAGCCCCACAGCAAAGAATTATTTGGCCAACATGTGGATAGTAGTAAGAAACTTTGCAAATCACTTTTGACATGTTTATTTGATCAATCACACAACACCTTCTTCATACACTGCACACATTTTTTGTGTTTCAGTTGCATTTTTACTTAAAAA
This sequence comes from Noctilio leporinus, assembly GCA_004026585.1. Taxonomy (NCBI): domain Eukaryota; kingdom Metazoa; phylum Chordata; class Mammalia; order Chiroptera; family Noctilionidae; genus Noctilio; species Noctilio leporinus. The sequence continues at coordinate 103,596 of PVIW01003753.1, forward strand.
TTTTTAAATTTATTTTTAGAGAGGAGGGGAAGGAGGGAGAAAGAGGGAGAGAAACATCAATGCACGCATAAGAGATACACCAACAGGTTGCCTCTTGCATGCCTCCCGCTTGGGACCCAGCTTGCAACCCAGGCATGTTCCCTGACTGGGAATCAAACCAGTGACCTTTTGGTTTGCAGGCTGGTGCTCACATCGCTGATCCACACTGAGCAGGGTATGTTTTTACCTTGCTTGAAATAATACATCATAATACACTGGAAATGTTGCATATTTTCTTCCATCTTCAATATTAAAATGGCTACACAAAAATTCACTGATTTTGATGTTTTAAATGTACACTAATAATGACAGCTGTCACAAAACAGTGTAACAAAATTTTTTCAAATGAAGTTAAAGACAATTAAGCACTACTAGGGCCATCTGTGGAAAAAACCAAGCAAACTTTTTGGCCAACCCAATAATAGTAACATGATGAACATTAAGCAATCTGTGTGTAGTGTGTTAACTTAATTCACACAACAGTGCTATCAGGCAAGATGGTATAGGGAATGTTTTACGGAAGACGTGAATGGTGTAAATGATTTTGATTGCCATTGGGAAATGGCTTTCCAGAAGGAATGTTTACATTCCCTATACCATCTTGCCTGATAGCACTGTATGTGAAGGTTCAGGATGGTGATAACATTAGAGGGAATACAGAAGGACAAGCAACATCTGAGATTTCAGGAAGACGCTAGTTCAAGAGAGCCTGATTTCAGCTACAGCACAGAGATGGATGAGGATGTTTGAGGAAGAGGTGGAGGGTGTCGATGTTACTTGTATCCACAGATCCCATTAGAAAGAAATGAGGGAGGGAGGGGGTGGTTTACATTTTTGATGGTGCCTAAGGATCATTCTTAGTGGATCTTGATGGTAGAGAGGAGTAGATACTTTGAGCCTTCAGAGAATCTGGCCGCAGCTGGTGCTGTACCAAGTGGTGAGTGCTCTATGCAGACCTTCAGGCTCATTCCTGTCTTAAATCTTCTGTTGAGGACTGGATTGAGGTGCTACTGAGCAGGGATGGGTGTCTGGTGAAGTAATAAGACATCCTCTGGTGAGACCCAGAACTATGGAGGAGCATGGGTTGCATTTGTGTGGGCAGGATGTTGCAGGAGTTGAGAATTTTGTAGTTAATAAGGCCTTGTTTGTATCCGCAGATGGTGAAGGCCTAGGGAAATGTGGGTATATTGCTTACTGGCCCAACACTGCAGACTGGGCAAGAGAGGAAGATTATTTTTCCTGTCTTTGGTCTTTGTGAGATACATATATTTTCCAACTCTATGGGGACAAAACATGAGTCTGGAAGTGGTAGGGCAGGTGAGAGATAAATCTGAATGATAAACACCCTGCAGGATTCAGAATAACTGGACTACTTTTGAACGTAGAGTATGGGGACATGGAAGTGATTTTTCTTTGCTTGATGGGAAAAGGTTGACCTCCCATTAGGTTGCTCCAGCAAGACTGGAGAGGTAAATGGGAGTGGCAGGATGTTTTCAACCTCGGGTTGTCACAGGTGCACAAGACAGCAGAGATGAGAGACAGTCTAAGAGAACAAGTTCATGTTTGAGAGCTTATAATGTAACACCGGGCTTTTTAAATTTAATCCTTATGGGACCTCTCTGAAGTAGTACAACATTATTCTCTACACTTTGTAGGCAGTCTGAAAGGAACAGTCTGAAAGGTAAGTAAGGTGTACAGAGTCAAAGATCAAGTAAATGATGGACCCTTTGATTTCAGATTACCTGATTCCAAAGTCTGGACTTTTTTTGTTTGTTTGTTTGATGGGAAGGACATAGCTTGTTGGGATTGGTGTGGCAGGTTCTACTAGCAAAGGGAAACTTAAGCCTTCAGAAAACAAGAGAAACTAAAGCAGTTTTGGAGAATGAATAGGGTCTGTCAAAGGGAATGGTGTGGAGGCAGGTAGATAGGAAGTAGGTGTGGAGAAGAGACAGCAGAGAGGGTGGTTGGTTTGGCCTAATTATCTTCTGACCACTGACAGAGAGGTGGTGGGTTGGGCACTTTAGGAAGAGGAAACTATCCAAGAGCCAAGCTTTCCAGGATTTTCCCTTCCGCAGTGCACCCTGGGCAGTGGCTCAGCTTTCTAGCTTGGTCATTAAGTTCTGGGCAGAGACAAGGGCTGGATTTAGGGCGGTAGGATGGCCATCCAGAATGGCTCTGGCTCTGTTTTCTCTCCCTTCATGAAAAGGACATGTGGCTGAGTGGGAGGACCATTCAACCGAGGGAGAAGAGGCCTGTGTTTCAGTGTAGACACCAATGAAGGCAACAGGACTGGTATATAGAGAGACATTCATTTATTCATGGAAGTTAAGCATAGGTTGTTTCTTCAGGGGGGCCTGGGAAGCATCCTCAGGGAGTGTGAGCTAGACCCAAAGAACCAACCTACTTGGAGGTTTTGGCAAGGATCTGGAGCTGTTCCCTGATCCCTGGCGTCCAGGGCCCTGTGGCTGGGGGCTTGCGTTTTAGTGGTTTAGAGAAACGGGGACGGAAGGCAGAAGTGCAGTAGCAGGCGGGCCCTTTCTGGGCACTTGACATTTTCTGTGAGTCGGATTTGACACTGGCCTTGGCAACAAACAAGGGGTTCAGCTGTGCAAGTCGAAAGTTTTGGATAAGGAACTCTTCTGGGTTCTCATGCTTTTCCCTGAACCTTGTAGGCTCTGCCTTCTCGTTCTTAGATGCCTCATACACAAAGAGAACCTTGTTTTTCAGCTTGTTTTGGATCCAGGGGTCGATTGAGGCCAAAAGAATGAATGTCTCTTGTAGCTGCATTGAAATATAGGCTCTGTGGCTGGCTCACTTCAGGCTAAGGGTGGGAGTGAAGGGGGTTCCCCGGGGCGGGGGCGAACTCTGGCCACAGGCCACTGTGGCCCCAAGGAATGAGGTCAAGGGACAGTGGCTGAGGGCTTATTCCCCTCGCTTCCCCCCCTGACAAAGAACAAGCAGGGAGGATGGATGGGAAAGGCTTGGAGGAGAGGTTGAGAGGAGGAGGAGGGCAGGGATGCCTTACACTCTTCTTCACAGCCTGGTTCTTTTCCGTGTCCAGCATGTCCAGGAGCAAGTGGAACACATGTGGGCTGCGGATGCCCAGGACACCCTGGCAGAAGCATAAGAGGGTGTCTTAAGTAGCCAGCCCCTGGACGGTGCCTGTATACACTCTTGTCTGTTCTAGTCCCCTCCATAGGACCTTGTGTCCTGGAGAGCTGAGATAGGCTTCCCAGCTGAGGTATGTCTCCTTGCCTTTTCGGGCCACTGCATTGGCTTCCACTGCACATTATTCACCAGGACGAGTTAAGACAATTTCTACAATATCTAGACAGTGCCCCTCACACCTACCTCCTGTCTCTTGTCCCACTGACCTCCAATCCTGAAGAAAAGGTTACTCTGAACTAGTAGGGCTGCAATTGTAAAATAAAACAAGCAAGCAAGCAATCTCCCCCAAACCTTGCAGCCTTTTTTAAAAAAATTTAATTTTATTGTTGTTGTATTACATCCATCCCCTTTTTGTTCCCCTCTGTCCTCTTCCCCACCCACCCATTCCCCCACAAAGTCAATCCCACATGTTGTCCATGTCCATGGTTCCTTTATACTAGGTTCTTGTCTAAACTGCTCCCCTTCCTTGCCTCTTCCTCCCCCCACCCCCTAACCCCTTTCCCCTTGCCCACTGAAGGCCTAGTCACTGTATTCATATACCTGGTTGCAGCCCTTTCTTGCCCTTAGTAGTTCTGCCCAATTGCCTGGTACCCCTGCGATCAACCCGTCTGGTCAGAGAAGCGTAGGTGACCTTACCAAAGAGATGGCTGCTTCCTGGCGGGCAGTGGCGTTTGAGTTCATCAGTTGCCTGTGTAGAAGAGGGTGAGTGTGCTAAGATCCAACGAAGGGGGTGTGGGAGGAAGGCTGATTGCTTCTTATTCTAGCCCAGAGTGATTTGGGCACAAGGCTGGTAAGTAATGCTAATTTCATCAATTTCTCTCTCTTGTCCCTTGGGTCAGGAGAGGGACTGCTAGGGGAAAGGCAGGTACTACACTTGGCGAGGTGGTGCTTACTGACGCTCATTTGTCCAGAACTTCACCTTTCATGTCCTCATCTTAATTCGAGCTGGATAGCCACCCTGAATGGTAGCTATCATCAGCCTCTTTTTACAGTTGGAGAAAAGTCCAGGGATCCAAGAGGGGCTTGGCCAGGGGCATCAGCAGGCAAGCTGGGGACTAGCAGCTGGTTCTCAGCGCCCCGGCCTTTCACCCCTCCCCCCAGCCCCCCAACCCAGGCCACTCACTCCTCCGCCAAGTCCGTCATCGCAGTCTTCATCTTGAGCCCTTCCACGGTCTCGGCTACAGCCTGCCTCATGGCCTGAGGAGGGAGGAATAGGTTGCCCTCAAGTGCTGCGCACACCGTTGCTGGGCACTTGGCTTGTGCTACGCCTACAGCGGCCCTTGCCTGGAGGAGCTCACGCCGGGCCGGTCGGGGAGGCAGACCGTGAGTAGGCGGTGACGTCCCTGTGATCAGGGTTACAGCTGAACTCAGTGACAGTGACCACAGGGAGGCCTCCTAACTCAGCCTGGGTACCAGAAAGATTTCCTGGAGGAGTTGATTCCTCAACTGAAAACTGAAGGGTGAGTGGGAGTTAGCCAGGCAGAGGGCTGGGGAGGGTGGTTCTTCCCGGAAGAGGGAATATATATAAAATCCTGGAGTCAAGCGAGAGAACACAGAGTGTTTAGATAACAGAAAATAGTTCAGATTAGCTGGCTGACCAAACTGTGACTCTTGAAAGTAGGGTGTACTGGGACCACAGGCATAAATCAGGATAGGGGCATCCTAAGCATAGCAGGTGAGGTTCTGAGGGGGAGAGCAGTTGAGGTGAAACTAGAGATGGAAGAAGGCCTTGGGTGGTGAAGGACAGAGCAAACCATTCTGAGGGCTTTGGGGAGCAATTGGGAAGGTTTATGTATGGGTGAGACACAGCCTGCCTTACATTTTGGAAGAGTGCCTTTAGGTAAAGTTCTGTGGCTAGTTTTATAATAAGCTAATACAAAGATAAAAGCAAGAACACAGGAAAGCAGATAATGATTGCGGTGATTTGGGAAAGCTTCCCATAGGAGGTGGTGTTTGGACTGGTCTTAAAGGAGCCGTTGCTGTATTTTATAAGCCGAAGGAGAGAGGAGTTACTAGTAGGTGCGGCAAGTGCAGGGGATGGAGGCATTTTGCTGAGAGAACTGCCCGAGGAAAGGCAAGGCAGCTGAAAACGGCTGCCGTAGGGAACAGTGGGTCAGGGTGACTGTGATTCTTTGGGGGACAGCGTGGTGGGAGTCAGGGCAGGAGTGGTCTTCAGAGAAGGGAGACAAGATGGCTTTGGGCTGCCTGGGCTTGGGAGCTTGGTTTCACTTACGAGGAAGGGCTCATTATACATCTTCCTCCTGAGCAGGTCAAATATGAGTTCCTCCAGTCCCTGGGCCTGGATCTGTTCCAGCCCAATGGTCTGGAGCAGCTGGGTAGCTTCAAAGCGGTGCTGAGGGCAGGAGTAGGGAGGCATGAAGGATAGGCTCCCTTCCTCATCCTTCCCCCAACCCTGTCCTAGTGCTGCAAAAGGAAGGGTACCAGGCAGCCCTGGGGCTTACCTCAAGGACACTGGAGTGGCTCAGCTGGTCCAGGATGGCCCTGATGACCTCGGCTGAGTGTACATGCATTATCTTGACTAGCATCCTAAGTGCCTATGCAGGGCAGCAGGGTAGGTGGGGTCCAGGAGGCATTTGGATGGCCAGACAGACTAAAGGGCTGAGTCTAGAACTTGTGGGGGATAGGTGGGGTCCCACCTCTTGAGTGTGCACGTACATAAATGAATACCCATTAGAATCAGATATACACAGATAGATGTACATTTAAGTCCACATGACCCCCTACCCACCATGTGTATACATATTCACACACACAGGACCCTGCTGTACTCCCTGCTGAAGCTTTTTCCTAGGGTGAGGATGATGGTTCCAGACCCTACAGAAGTAGACACTGGCCTCTGTTTCCCCCATCCTCCCCAGGGAGCCCCCCTCCTGCCATTCACACCTTTGCCTTCTGGGTCCTGGGCCCTTGGCACAGGCACTGCAGCAAGAACTGTCGGGCTGCGTTGCTGCAGGGCCTCAGAAAGCCCAGGCACAGGGCTGCCTCCATGGCTGCTTCATTCGATGCCTTCTCTATCAGCATCTGCAGCACAGATACCAACGTCCCCTCCTCCCCGACTGGAGTCCTCTGAGAGGAAGACAGAAGGTGACATGGGCAGGGACTGTGTCTTCAGCCAGGCTTTGTTCAGAGGGCATTGCATTGCTTCCTCCAGACCATTCTCTTCCTTCCTAAATGAATCTCTTGTTACCAGATTATTTCATCCCCGTCTTAATTTTGCTATCATCTGCTTGCTCCAAGGTTATATATTCACATTTATTTCTCTATGACTATCTTCTGAATGGATCAATGTTACTTTCTTTTTCTGATTTTCTTTTTAAAGATTTTATTTATCATTTCCAGAGAGAGGGAAAGAGGCAGAGAGGGAGAGAGACATCAGTGTATGTTGCCTTTCACCTGCCTCCAGCTACGGACCTGGTTATGTGCCTTGGCTGGGAATCGAACCAGCAACCTTTGGGTTTGCAGGCCGGCACCTTATCCACTGTGCCACCAGCCAGGGCCACTGTTACTTTCTTTAACACTTCTGCTGTCTGATTTCTGGCATTCGTACAAATACACATCAAATGTGTCATTGATCCAGCTCATCTCCTCCAGTAACCCTGTCCTCCAGTCAACGTCAGCCACTAATTCCCCCAGAAAGACGGTCATTACTCATTACCACAGCTTCTCCATGATCTCCATCTCATGGGTCTCTCACTGACCACCACCTCTTATCTTTCCAGCTTGCCCCCCAATGTCAATGATTGTTGGACTCCACAAGGACTGGCTCTTCCTCTTCTCTTAACATTGGGGTGTCCCAAGGCTTGATTCCTGGTTCTTTTGCTAGTGATCACATCTAGCTGAATGACATTAAATGCTAACTATACTTGTATGCTGACAACACATTATTTTTTCCTCTAGTTCAGACTTCTTTTCTAAACTCCAAATTAGACACCTCAAACATAACTTGCCCCAAACTGGAGTGTAGGTATTACCTCCAAACCTGTTCCACCTGCAGCTTTCTCCATCTTTATTGGTAATGACACCATCCTTTCATTTGCTGGGCCAAAAACCTTAGCTTCATCCCTGCCTCCATGCTCTTTATAGCTCACACTCACCCTGTCAGTTTTACTTTTAGAATATGTCCACTATAGCTCTCCAGGATTGCCTCAGCCGTCCCTCATTTGGTCTTTCTCCTTCCACTCCTGCCTCCCCTCTCCCATCTTCTCACAGAGTAAACCGTTTGAAATGTTTGATCATGTCACTCACTGCCTTGCTCAAATGGGTCCCTTTTCCACTCAGGGAAAGCTCAAGTACTTCGAGGTGCCCAGCAGGCCCCGTATGATCTCATCTCATGTTAACTTCTTTGACCCAGCTTCATTTGCCTCTGCTTTCTCTGTACCCACCACCCCTGCAGCCATGCTGGCCTCCTTGCTGTTCCTTGGTGCCACGCATGTTCCTGACGTAGGGCATTTGCACTGGCTGGTCCTTCAGCTGGAATGCCTTCACTCATATCTGCAAGGCTAACCTCGCTGTCATGTCTTTGTTCTAATGACTCCTCCTAAATGAGGTCTTCCCTCTCTCCCAGTTTAAAACTACAACCCATCCCCATTCCCACTTGGCATTGCTGATGACCCTCCCCTCACCCATCTACATAATTTTTCCATTGCACTTGTTATCTCTAACTTGTTACGTGATTAAGTTGTTGGTTTTCCAGTTTCCCCCACCCCTGAATGTAAGCTCGATGAAAGCAGGGATCTTTGTCCGTTTGGTTCACTGATGTACCCCAAGGGCCTAGGATAGTGCCTGGCACACGGTAGCTGTTCAATATATTTGTTGAGTAAATGGATGAATGGTGAATTCGGTTTCATTTGGAGCGGTGATGGGCTCAAAGGAAGAGGACACTCAAAGGGAAAAATCTTGAGCAGCATCAGCAAATGCTCTTGGTCACTCTCCTCTTTTGACAGATTTTCCTTTAATAGATTGTTTTAGGGATGATAATAATGATGGGTATAGGCATTGAACTAGGTGCTTTACACACATCATCTCACTTCAACTCAACAGTCCTGTAAGATAATTATCTCTGTTTTCAAGACAGACAAACTGTGGCTCTGAAAGCCAGCTTTTCAGAGGTTGTGTGACTGCTGAGTGGCCATAGCAGTACAGCAGGAAGCTGCACAGAACAATACCTTCCCCATCAAAATTAGGACCAAGGTTACCTTCTCCCTGACCTAACCCCAAGACAACACCATCAGTTACCTTGTCTTACTTTACCCTGATTACTGATCTCCCAGTTACCTTATCTTTGGGGACAGCAGCCCAGGAGTTCAGAGCTACTCGTAGTCCCCTCAGAGTATCCATCCTTTGCTCCTCATTTTGCCCCTTCAACCGCTTGATGAGAGCCTGGACCACATCCTTGTTCAGGCAACCTAGACAGGGAGGGTACTTGGGTCAGGGCAGAGCCTCAGGGGCTGCTCCCCTCTGTCGGGACCCAGCCCTCAAATAAGTTCCAAGTACTAGGTCCCAAGGTGTTACCCATCCTCCCAGGACACCACCAGAGTAGCTGGCTGATCATGACCTCAATTCTAACCTCCCAATTCACTTCACCTTCATCTGCCTGCCCAGCAGGACCTAGGACAGTTCCCAGATGCTGCCAAATGCCTGGTTGGAGTGGGTTTACATAGTACTCCCTTATGTCCTTAACCCAGAGGGGACAGTGGCTGTGCTGTCCCCTGTCTCACCTTCCCCAGGTAGAGGCCCAGGGAGAGGGCACACTCACCCAGGATAGCTAGGGTTCTGTAGGCCTCACACACCACTTTGTCTGGACCAGTTTGGGCCTGATTTAAGAGGCAGGTGGTGGAAACATGCTGTAAGGTGATGGAACGTCAGAGCTTTAAGAATCTCAGCTCAACTTCATTCTATAAATAAGGAAACCAAGGCCTAGAGAGTGACTTGTCCATGCTCAAGTACAGAGTGCAGCCAGGGTGGTACAAGGGAAGGAACGCAACCTGGGAGTCAAGACTTTTGTTCAAATACGGATCTCGGATCTAGTAGCCATGTGACCTTGGGCAAGTTGCTTGCCTCTCAGAGCTTCCATTTCCCATGAGGAAAATGCAGGTAATATTACCTATTTCTAGGATGGTAAGTTGTTTTTTTTTTTTTTTTTATGGGAAGGGAGGGAGGCAGAGGGGAGAGAAACATCAATGTATGGTTGCTTTTCACCTGCCTCCAGCTACAGACCTGGCTGGAGACCTGGCTTGCAATATGTGCCCTGAGGGGGAATCGAACCAGCGACCTTTGGGTTTGCAGGCCAGTGCCAATCCACTGAGCCGTCAGCCAGGGTTGATGGTAAGATTTAAATGAGATGATGGAGAAGGCTGCATGCTCTCCATTATACGTTGGCACATAAACACGAGCCACCAGTTCAGTTAGGGTTGAGGATGAACTCAGTTCTGAAGAAGCTTTTCAGTTGTCTTTGCTTAGACAAAAGTGATCTTCAGATTCTGCCTTCCCCATCCTTTGCAATCAGGCTGCTCTTCCAAGACGCCAAGGGCACAAAATGGTATGTGCTACACAAGGCCAGCTCACCTCCCTAGAGCTGACCAGCGTCCTGGCCCCCTTGCGAGACTTGCCTGTGCCCACACGTCCATGCTCTACACCCCTCATGCCCTGTCCCCTCCTCTCCAGAACTCGGTGCAGCCCCAGACTCACCACCTGGAATAGTGCCTCTATGACAAACTTGTCACCAATGCCCAGGCACCCCAGAGCCTGCAGGAACGGGTAGAGGAAAGGAAAGACCTTGGATACCACCCCAAGGGTTGTTGCCATTCTCTGCACATAGCTGGATTTTGTTCTTGGAGCACTGTCCCCCCACCCCGTTACCCACCTCCTCAAGCATCTTTCTACTCTCCAGCTCAGCCAACTCCCCCCTGCAGCCATGCTCCTTCACCCTTGCCACCTCTCACCTGTGCCGCATACAACTGCTCCTCCTCCCTGGAAGACTTCAGGCTTTTTGTGAGTTCCTGCCCATCCCAAGGAGCCAGTGGAAAGAAAGAAAGGGATCAAAGTAGTTGTAGAACTCCAAACTGAAAGGCACTCATCCAATCCAACCTCTTTTCTCCTCCTCCCTCCATTCTGCAGGCAGGGACTGAGGGCTGAAGGTTGGTGCGAGTCCAAGGTAAGGGCATCCACAGGAAGGGAGTCTGCCCCCCCTCCCTCCCACCGTGGCCCCTGACCTTTAACCTTTGCCGCTTCAGGGAGTCCACAGCAGGGAATAAAGGCTTGGATCCTTTCCTAGGTTTTACAGTCAGCTTGATCATGGGGAGATGGATTTTTTCAATAGCAGAACCTTCTTTGAGGTACCTGTGTGAGAAACTGCACAGGCAGCCTTGGTCCCCTCGTTTCCTCCCTCCCTCCTTCACAAACTCTCCTCTGTCCCCGTTCTCAGCCCAGCCCAGCCCAGAGATGGGACCAGAGAAGACAGATGAGCCCTCCATCTATCCCTGGGTCCTCCCTGGGACCTGGAGACTGACCTGCTCCCCTCCCGGGCCCACCACACCCCTTCCTTCTCTTTCCTAGGTGTGGGGGGTATGGAGAATAGAGAGGGGGAGAGCACACCTAGGGTGACTTCTCCATTTCTCCCTCATCTTCTGGGCCTCCTGCTCCTGTTTCGCATCATACAGGGTGTGCCAGTGCGTGTAGATCTCAGGCTTCTTGAAGTAGCAGTAAGGGACCGAGTTTGGCCTGCTGGGATGCTGCCGCCAGCGCTCTGGACTCGGGGGAAATTCCTCCTTTGGCATCTGGGGCAGGGTGTGTGTGAGTGGTCACAGATTTAGTGAACACCGCACAAATGAAAAAGAGGATGTTCGGTTAGATTTGGATTGCAGGTAATGAATGCACTATTTGGTGTGTGTGTGTACGCACACACCAACAAATTATTCATTGTTTATCTGAAATTCAAAGTTAATTGGGAACCCTGTATTTTATGAGGATTCCTGTGCTAATTAATAAAAACTACTCATCCGTAAGCACTGTCTGCATAGCCCAGGTCTTTACCGATATTATCTTGCAGCACCTCTACAAAGGGTGCTGGGCAAGGGTTGGCCTGTGACAAAAGAGGTTTTCGAGGCTCAGAGAGGGAAAGTGACCTCTCCAAGAATTAGTGGCAGCCCCAAGGGTGACTGTTGGGGTCTTGTGAACTGGCCTTCATGGAAAGGGACAGTCTGCTGTCCCCCTTGCTTCCACAAAGCTCCCAGGGTGGCAAAAGCTAGGGGTCTTACCTGGAAGCAGGACAAAGGCAGGTGAACAGGTGCCAAGGCTTTTTTGAATCCTGTGGTACACATGAGACGGAAGTGACGAAGGTGGGTTAAAGAACCATCCATTCAGGCGTTCACTCACTTGGCATTTAGTGAAGACTAGTCCCAAGCACAGGGAGGTAAGCAAGGCATTATTCATGTCCTTAGGGGGCTCACAGTTTTCTGGCACCTTGCTGATCATAATGTGGTGTATGGAATAGCAAGGTTGCCATGGCCTGGGAGGGTCTTGGAAATGCAGATTCTCAGACTCCACTCCATGTAACATTTTCTATGTGCTTTGAAGTTTGAGAAGTGCTGGTCTGGCAGAATGGCTCTCAACCTTGGCTGTGTATTAGAAGTTTTGGAGGGAATTTTTTAAAAAAGGTTTTATTTATTATTTCCAGAGAGAGGGGAGGGGAGAGAGGCAGAGAGGGAGAGAAACTTCAATGTATGTTTGCTTTTCACCTGCCTTCAGCTATAGATCTGGCTGGAGACCTGGCTTGCAACCTGGTTATGTGCCCTGGCTGGGAATTGAACCAGCAACCTTAGGGTTCGCAGGCTGGCACCTTATCTGCTGTGCTACCAGCCAGGGCTTGGAGGGAACTTTTAACATGCCTTGGCCCAACATTCAACTAGCTGAATCAGACAGATTCTCTGAGGAAAGGGCCTAGGTATTTTAAATCCTCCCCAGAGAATTCTAATGTGCAGCTCATGGTGAAAACCACTGGTCTCAGTCAGTGGTTCTCCAACCTGCATGTGCACCTGGAGAGCTTATTCAGGCAGACTTCTGGGACTTACCCCTGGAGTACTGATTCAAATTCAGTAGGTGTGGTGTTGAGTCTGAGAATTTGCATTTCTAACAAGCTGCTGGTGCTCCTGGTCCAGGGACCACACTTGGAGAACCACTGGGCCTGCTGGTGAGGCAGAACTGTTTATCAATGATCAACAAAGGGAACTGGATGTGAAGACTGATGAAAGCACAGGTAGTACCGATGAGGGGTTAACCTGGCTGGGAGGATCAGGGAAGGTTTCCCAGAGATTATACATAAACTAAGTCTGCAGTCTTGAGTATAAGAGGGAGGAGCAGTAGCATAGGGAACAGCGTATGCAAAGACTTGGAGGTGTGCGAGTTAGGTAGAGAGCTGGGTGCAGGTGTGGGAGCCGAAGCTGGGAAGGCACAAGATGGTCCACCTTAGAGGACCCTGGAGACTTACCTTGAGGGCTGTGGGGAGCCATCAAAGTGTCCCTGCCCTGAGCCCTGCCATGGATTTGCTGAACTCACCCAGACCCCTGCCTGGGAGGGGAGCTAGGAAGCTTGCCTTTTCAGGTCCTTGCCCCTGATTCTGTCCCTCTCTATCCCAGCCTCACCTTTGGTCCTGTCTGGATATTCCAGCCATGGGTACTTGAACATTGACGTGGAGATGTCAAAGATACCAGTGGATTTTTCATTGGCCATCCTTTTATTGTCCTGGTGGGGCCAGAGTGGTGCTGGTGATGGTGGGGGTGGAACACAGGGCCTTTGGAGGTGTGGGGACACAGAGAGACTTGTCACGTGCCGCACAAGAGGCACTAGTGAGGTGTCCAGGCTCCTAGAGATAGAAGCTTCCAAGTGTGGAGCCGCCAGCTGGGTCTCCTAGGGAAACAGAACACTCCAGTTCCATTCCTGAGCCCCAGCCCCAGCAACCACTGGCTTGGGGGTTGGGCTAGTCATTTTACCTCCGGGAACTTCAGTTCGGTTTTCTCATTTGAAAAGTGGAAAAGTCCCCGCTTACTAGAGGGGCTGCAGTGAGACAAATTCGAAAAGAAAGTCAAAGCATTGGGTGAAGTATCAAGCTCACATAGGCCTGTGTTAGAAACAGGGTTTCTTCCTAGGATTAGTCATCAGTCCAACTGCAGGGATGGAAAAGCCTTTCTTATGTACACGCCTCCCTCCTTGCAGCGAGAAACTGAGACCACTCTGTGGTAAGGCCACGCATACCCCCTACTTTTGCATATACTCTTCCCTTTATGTGTCAGGATTTTCATTTTCTTTATTACCTGTTAAACAGTTTTTCGAAGATTTTTTTGAACTTCATTTAAGTGTTATCTTTTAAACCTCTTTTCTCCCCCAGGTACCCTGCCTCACTCCATTCAGGGGTGTAATCTCCCTACCCTACAACGTAACCACAACCTTTTGTATTGGTGTTTCCCTTTAGTTTTTACTTGATTTCTTTTTTAAAGATTTTAATTTATTTTTTAGAGAGAGAGAGAGAAAGGGAGGGAGACAAACATCGTTTGAGAGAGAAACATTGGTGGGTTGCCTCTCGTATGCACCTGGACTGGGGACAGAACCTGCAACCCAGGCATGTGCCCTGACTGGGAATTGAACTGACGACCTTTTGCCTTGCGGGGTGACGCCCAACCAACTGGTTAGGGCAGTGCTTCCTGTTAAGTGTTTATCATATGTTTTACCTATTCACAGATCCCTCCATCTTCCTCACTGAAGTATGAACTGCCTAAAAGTAAAAGATTTGCCTGGTAGCTTGTTCACCTCTCTATTCTGCTCCCAACATCCACCCTCTGGTGCCTAATGCCTGGCACACAGCTGGCAGCTCGCTGCAGCTAGAAAAGATGGGCCAACAAGCCATCAGACTTAACATCACTAGAAAACTGACACCACATGTCCCAGTGTGCTGCACTGAGAAAGCATTACTCATCTGGTGTTCCTGCCAAAAATGTTTAACCTGAATTTAATTGTGAGGAAACAATTATACAAATTCAAACGAAGTATTCTACAAAAGTCAGATCTGAATGCCTAAAAAATGTCAATGTACTCTAAAGACAGAAAAGTCTGTTAAAGGACACCAAAAAGATGTGCTAGTTAAATACAATGTGTGTAAATAATAGTACCCTGGATTTTAAAGTTATATATCTATATAAAACATGAAGTACAATTGTGGAGATTTGATCATGGCCTGTATATTGGAAAATAATATTGTGTCAAATGGTACGTTTTCTGAGCATGAAATATTAACTTTTAGGGGTGGCCCTGATCTGTGTGGCTAAGCGGGTTGGGTGTTATTACACAAAGCAAAACATTGCTGGTTCAACTCCTGGTCAGTGCACATGCCTGGGTTGTGGGTTTGGTCCCTGGCTGTGGCATGTGCTAGAGGCAACCAGTAGATATTTCTCTCTCACAGCAATGTTTCTCTCCCTTTCTTTCTGCCTCCCTTTCCCTCTCTTTAAAAATAAATAAAATTTAAACTTTTAGGGGTGAAGTTAAATCACATCTGCAACTTATCCTCAGATTCAGAAAAAAATAGCATACCACACACCCACACACCCACACACACAATGCGTATAAATAAAGTAAGCATGGTAAAATGTTAATATCTGAATCTAGATGAAGGATGTATGGGTGTATTCTTACAAATTTCTGTAGGTTTGAAATTTTGCAAATTAAAGATGGAAAAAAAAGCAAAAAAAAAAAGCAGGGCTTCGGCATTAGACCTGGTGGGTTTAAATGTCTTATTCCCCCTACCTCTGCCCTTCCCTTTTTTTCACTTGAGGGCTTTGGACAAATTAGTTCCTTCTCTTGCCAAGGGTCTTCCCAACTGTAAACACGGTTAATAATACTACCTACCCCAAAGTGTTGTGAGGACGAGGATGATGAGTGTAAGGGGCTGGCTATGCCTGCCACATAGTGCGTGCTCAGTTATGCTATCTATAATTATGACAACACATGCGTATATTGTTAATACATGCATGTGAAGTAACACAGATGGGGAAGTTGGAGTACTTTCACCTCTACTTATTCTCTTTATTTGAAAAAACTGAGGTGTTTTGGATTACCATGAAAACCTATTCCAGCCCTGGCTGGTGTGGCTCAGTGGATTGAGCACCAGCCTGTGAACCAAAGGGTTGCTGGTTCGATTCCCAGTCAGGGCACATGCCTGGGCTGTGGGCCAGGTCCCCAGTTGATGGCACATGGGAGGCAACCACACATTGATGTTTCTTTTCCTCTCTTTCTCCCTTCCTTCCCCTCCTATTCCAGGAGCAAGAGTGTACGGCATCCACCACTGGGGATAAGGTGTAGGGTGGACTAGGGTGAAAGGGGAACAGAGTGGGTGGAAGGGCCAAACATGGTTTGAAGAAATGAAGATGCTGTGACAGGAAATGAGATAAATTCTTGGGGACTTGGGGATGGGGCTGTAGTGGCTGTTTTTCCCCTCGGAGTGGATAAGCCGCTCTGTCCTGCCCAGGCCCCTTCTCAGACAGCCTGCGCTCCCAGCCCTGCTCACTGTGCAGGGCCAGGGCCCCCAAATCCAGGGTGGACACCAGAGGTGTGCCCGCCCTGGACCCCTGAGTGTGTAATGCTCACCCGGAAGACGTGATCCTGAGGAGGAAATCAAACCAGGAGCCAGCTTTGTAATTACCTCTAGAATTTTAATGGAAGGCTAATTTCTCACTTTTGTCAGTCAGCCAATCCCAGTGAGGGGCTGAGCCTGGAGCTCTGGCTATGGGACATTTCCACAGAAGCTCAGTTTCTCCCCCTTCTTCGCCTCCAGAGACACACTGACTTCCTTGCTGGTTGCAGAGCCAGGCAGGCGCTGCGGGCAGGTAGCTCAGAGCCTGGAGGTTTCCTGCGCACAACGCAGAGCCTCGGGAGCTCTTGTGGACTTTAGCTGCTGGGGGTTCTTTTGTAACCTGCTGCCGCAAGGTGGAGTTGGGCCCTGAAAGAGGGGCTGGGAATAGGGAACTGGGAGAAGCTTCCTAAGATGGTCAGGACAAGAACAAGAAGCATAAGAAAGTTTGCACAAGTTCGGCGTCAGGGTGCCCTCCCTCCTAGCTCATTTCCAAAGAGTTGATGTACGCCCGCACCCATTTCTTCTCTGGGTCAGCACACACCTGGCGGTTCTTGCGGGTGATTAAGCTGTGGGGGAGAGAGAAGAAGAGAGTGAGACCTGGCCAGCGCTCCCACCACCGATCACCCCAGTTTAGGGAAGAAGGCGGAGTGAGGCCTAAGGGCAGATGATGGTGGTACCCACAGGTCCTTTTTGGAGCTCCATAAGATGGTATCTGTGGCTTTTGAGGAAAGGAAATTTCCTCTTTTGTTGATTCAGAGGGCTGCTCCAAGCCAGAAGTGGATTTGCACACACACGGTAACTGCCACACCAGCGCACGCAGCCAGGAGAGCTAAGGTGATGTGGGGCCCGAGTAGCCCGAGTGCGCTGGGCAGCCACTACTGGGCCTGGAGAGCAGGGCTTCCCACTTGGACCTTTGTTGTTTTGGCTTCTCCTTTAGGATGTTTTCAGGCCAGATGAAGGCTTAGATTGTCTGGTGAGAAGGAGGATTTTGGGGTCCCTTTCCATATTCTATCATGAAGCATGTTCGCTCTCAGAGAAACTGCTTTCCCATTTCTGAGCCTCCATCAGAGCCATCCGACCGCCTCTTTCTCCCACCCTGCGGTGCAGGGAAGCGAAAGGGAGCAGGAAGGGTGTTCTGGGCCTTTGTGCCTCCTAGTGTTGGTTTTCTGGTTTGGGGTGGTGAGAGAGCTTCAGACCCAGACCCTGCCCTTGTTGAGCCAAGTGTCAGATAGGAAACCCTGCTGACCCATTATCTTCTCTCCCCCACCCCTCTGGCCTGTGGCTGGTAAGTCAGAAGGCTAGGAAACCAGCACCTGGGATCAGGGTCACTCAGGCCCTGTACAACGTGATACTGGAGAAGAGACCCTCCCCGCCACGCCTTCTCTCCCTGACCCCAAAGTGAACATTCTCTACCTGCTTGTCTGACTTTCCCACTCCCTCTCGTGGGAGCCTCCACCTTCGCCTGTTCTTTGAGGATTACTTCAAGTTGCTGCCCTTTTCTGTGTGTTTTCCCAAGTCTCTGGCCCTGGGTCTAGCACACAGTGGGTGCTTAATAGATGTTTATTGAATGAGTTAGTGCATGGATTGCATTCGCCTCATCCAGTTTCACTTGTCACTCCCATATGCATAATAATACATTTAGGGGAGGAGAAGGAATTATTTTAATTTTATCTTTCATTTTATTATTCTCACACTGTGCCAGTGGGGGAAACAATTCTATTTTATTCCATTTTACAGACTGAGGTTCAGAGAGACTGAGCCTCAGAGAGGTTAAGTGATGGGCACAAGCTCATGCAGCCAGTAGTTGGTGGAGCGGGGATTCTGAAAAACGGCAGACTAGCTCCGGAGCCATCTGAGACCACACTCACTGCCACGCTTATCCTGGGGGAGCCCTTCCTCCTGTAAAAGAATGTCATCTCTCTAGCCCCAGCACCCTTTGCTTAGCTGCCAGCCTCAGTCTCATACTCTCTGCTAGCCATTTCCACGGGGTTGTCATGCTGGTACATTGGCTCTTTCCTCTTTCTTCTTCTTCTTTTTTATGTTTTTAATTCTCACTTGAGGACATCCTCCCCACCCCCCCTCTCACTCTATTTCCCTCCTCTCTCCATTGCTTCCAGAGAGAGAGGAAAGGAGAGAGGAAGGGGGAGAAAGAAACACTGATGTGTGAGAGAAACATCCATTGGTTGCCTCCCATATGCACCTGGACAAGGATCATACGTGCCTGGGCTGGGGATGGAACCTGCAACCTAGGTATGTGTCCTGACTGGGAGTCAAACCACAACCCTTCAGTTACCAGATGATGCTCCAATCAACCGAGCCACGCTGGCCATGGCAGCTCTTTCTTCTTCAGGGGATTGCTCACTTCCCCAGCTATCTGGGTTGAAGCCTCAACATTACCCTCAAACCCTCCCTCTTCCTTGCTCCTGATTTCACGTCACCAGACAGGGCGTGCCTACCTCACCTCTGAACTTACCCTCAGATACTGCTCAGCCTTCAATACCACTCCCATGGGTAGTGACCACAGCCTCATCACTGGACTGCTAATTTCCATGTTCCCACTGACCCCACACTTAGCAGCACTAATGCTTTAGCTTCATTGTGCGGACACTCAAAGCCCTCAGTGCTTTTCCAAACCAAAAGAGCCCGGGTGACTCTTGCCTAATTCACCCAGTCCCTCAGGCTTTCCTATTCCCAATTCAAAGAGCACCTTTGCAGCAGACTCCTCTCAGATCCCCTCTCCTTCCCCCTGAAACCTTTGTCTTGCTACCGTCTGTCTCTTCTTCTTATTAGACTGGGACCCATAGGGCAGGACTGGTGGTTTACTGGTCTCTGCCTGTCCATTCCAACAGGTAGGTGCTCAAAGAAGGACATTTTTTTTTTCTTTTGAAAAATACTTATTTTCAAAAATGAAATTAGTCATGCTAAATATTACCACTATACGCTGAAGGATTCTTTAGAACCAAAGGCCAACTCTGAATACCTGTAACTTTGCCAGTGTCACAGGAATTTTTGGGTTAAAAACCTTTACTGCCCTGGCTGGTGTGGCTCAGTGGACCAAGTGCTGGTCTGCAAACCAAAAGGTCACTGGTTGGATTCTGGGTCAGGGCACATGCCTGGGTTGCAGGCCAGGTCCCCAGCTGGGGGCATGCAGGAGGCAACCTGTAGATGTTTCTCTCCCTCTCTTTCTCCCTCCCTTCCTCTCTCCTTAAAAATAAATAAATAAAATATTAAAAAAGAAGAAGAATCTGTGTGTTGGTAGGGATATCCAATCAACACATAGATTAAAAAAAAAAAAAAAAAAAAAAAAACTTCACAATCCTATAGGAAACTTCAGTGATTGCCCTGTTTTCATTATTTAAGTTGCAGTCATCTTAAATTCCTTAAGCAACTATCACTAAGGACCTTGCCATATTAGAAAGAGGAGGGTTCAGAGACAGGCTCTATCCCTCACTCACTGTGCAAACTTGGGCAGCTCACTGCCCTCTGGGTCTCAGTTTTATTATCTGAAATGCGGAGAGAATTATGCATATCTGTCAGGGTTATTATGATGACATTTAAAGACATTTGACACACAGTAAGCACTTCCTAGGTAATAGGGATTATAATATATATTTTTTCACCATTATATATTAGCTTGCATATTTAAAGGAGAATCTTATTTTATTATTTCTTCACCAATCAATTTTTTTTTACGCAAGTGACTGCAACCGGGACCCTGACTTCTGACCTCTCCTCCACAGCTCCTCTGAGGTTGTAGGTGGATTTGTTTGATTGGTTGTGGGATATGGGGGACTGTGGGGTTCTTAACTGGAAAGTAATGACTGAGTCAATCTTTGTGCAGGGGCAGTGCAGATGATTTTCAAGTCAAGAGTCACATCTGTAAAGATCGGAGGCCTAATCTAGTCCATCAGAGTGGGGAGGATCCTCCAAGGACACCTCGTCTAATTCTTTTCCTGTTAGCCAGGGAATCTGAAACTAGAGAGGGAGGAGCCATGGCTGTTTGAGCAGGTAGAGGATGGGTGGGAGTGGAGGAGGCACCCTCTCAAAGGGGTTCCTGGGGGGTCAGGCTCTGAAGCAAAAGAGGCCCCTTCCGCACTTCCCAGGAGGGCTCCAGGGGATTGAGACTCACACGATTGCTGGCATGGAACACTTGCTGCTGGTGTAGAAATACTCCCGGAGGTGGGAGCGGGGCACAGGGCGCGAGATGTAGGCAAAGCAGCAGGGTGTGGTGTCCGAGGCATCTGGGGGAAGGAAGGAAGGAGACCGTTATGTTCATTGCCAGTGCACACTGGGTGGTATGCTGGGTACGGTACATGACTTATCTCAGATAGACTATTAGCCTCCTTGGGCTGACACTGAGGATGGGAGAGGTAAGGTCACTTTGCCATGGACACAGAGGGGGAATGACAACAGAGGACTGAGGGGGTGTCCACAATCCCTCATCTAATCCTTTTGCCCTGCTTGTATCCTTCTCGACACATCACCCCAAGCCTCTGGCTCTCAGGATGAGCTGGCTTCCTCCTGACTGGTCTTGGGCCCCTGCCCTAATTCTTGCCCTGCTAGAATCCTCAGTGGATTCAGAACTTGGTTTCTTTGAGATCTACGGTGGGCTGGGAGGAGGCTTCCAGAACTCAGAGTGAAGATGCATATTGGATCCTAGAGAACCTTGGCTGAGGCATAGCAAAAAATGCTCTAACAGAGAAGAAGGATTCTTGTTAGTGAATTAATTCAGGATGACCCTGGGAAATGTCAGTTGCCATTTCCCAGTGGAGTAGAAGTGTTTAACAGCCAAACAGAACTGGGTTTGAACCCCAGATTCCTTACTTCCTAGCTGTGCGATCTTGGCAAGTTACTTAATCTCTCTGGGCCTCTGTTTCCCCATCTGTAAGTCAAGCACCACTACTCAAAGAGTTGTGAGTATTAAAATCAGCTGACCCATAGTAGGTACAATATTTTATTAGCTTTCATTACCCTTTCCCAAGGCTCATTTTTTTCTGTCTATGAAATGAGGGGGGAAATATGGCTGTTCCAGGAGGGTTTTAATGAAGTGCTGTAAGTTTCTTAGAAACCCTGCTGGTGTTAGGCCTGAGTCAGCCATGTTTTGAGGTCAGCTTGAGCTGCCCCTGCCTACAAATTGCCCCCCACCCCCACCCCCGCCCAGCATTGGTCCACACCTGTGGACCGTGAGCACCTGTAAGCTTGGGGTGTAGACCCTAAAGACACAAAAGTTAATCAGAGGGTACGGCCGTGAAGTGGCTTAGAGGTCTATCAAGTACCCCTGGACGTCTGGGAAAAGCAATAAGTAAGAGTGTAAATCAAAGGGCCCAGGCAGTATAAATCATTGAAAAGAGGGCAAGTTCTTGGCTAGCCCGAGGGTCTGACTCAGGTGGTCAGGACTGGGACTTACATGGGGAGGCAGATGCAGGAGCGCACAAGGCGGCAGCGGTGAGGACGACAGCCAGGGCAGCTGCAGAGACCTTCATGGTACCTGTGGGAGAACCTGTGCTGCCTTAGGATCCTCTGTAGGGATGTTCTGCAGCTCAGGCTGGCCCTTATAAGGAGTCAGGCCAGTAGAGGGGGCACCCGCAGAGGGAGTTTCCAGAATAGTAGTCACACATTGGCTAACATCATAAATGAAACTGCATTTGAACAGAAAAGAAAACTGAAATAGCTCTGGAAGCTTAAGACTCTCTTCCGCTCCCTTTTCCTCTCCCTCATACTCACTCCCTTGCTTTCCCTTTCCCTCTCCCCCTCTCTCCCCTCCTCTCCACCCTCAGATCCAGAGTGAGCTCATCAGTTCCTCCTTTGCCCTCAAGAAGAGCTAGCACAGCGCTGGTGGTAGAAAACCTTTTCCTCAGCTGCATACCCCAGGGCACGGTTCCTCCCCAGAGGTCAGGAAGCCACCTCCCTAAGTGCAGGAGGACAGGTCAGAAACAACTGGTGTTTGCTTGGTTGCGTTACAAGTTCTTTCTAATGCATTGCAGGTCTGTATCTTCTCTCTCTCACCCATGGAAGGATGTTATTTATGAGGTGTTTTATTGAGAAGGGGAGGGTCCTCTGACATACAGCCCTCAATGGAGGTGACTGGGGCAATGGGTCTGAACCCGGCATTGGTGACCTTTCCACCAGATGAGTTGAAATGTGTGGCGGCCACAGAGTCACCCCCATTTAGTTGTTGAAGGATCCTTGAGAAAAATTGCTTAATGTCTTTCAGCTTACAGGCTTGTTGAGAAGCGAGGGAGGGAGGGAGAGAGAGACAGACAGATTATTAGCCATTTACTGAAGACTTACTCTGTGCCAACCACTATTCCTAAGGGCTTCTTTGCCTGTGTCAACTCATTTATTATTATTATGCCCATTTCCCTGTTTTATTTTTTCCATTTTCCCATTTTATAGATGAGGATCAGTAAATGCTAGGGTCCCATCCCATTTCTAAGCATAAAAAGCTGCGGGACTATGAAAGCTGCAAAGGGGCTTAAGGATCATTTTTCCACGTTCTTCAGTTGTGGAGGAGGAAACTGAGGTCCAGAGAGCAGCAGTGACTAAGGACGCACAGCAAATGCATGTCGGGATCAGAGCCCGGGTATCCTAGCTCTCACTCCAGCACTCTGTCCACCAAGGACTACTCACCATTAAAAGGTTCATTCCTGGGGACATCCTGGAACTGAACCCACATGGTGGTCTTAATTCGAGCCAGGGTTCTTAGTCATTCCAAAGAATTGGATATGTAAATCTTCATCAATTCCTGTTTGGATAATTCAGAATGAGTGATGGTTTGGCCTAGACTGGGCTGAAGTTGACTTCTGAATTACCTAAGTGAAAAGTGTCTCTTTCCCAGCAAGGGCAACATAATAAGGTTGCAAGCCAGGTCTCGGCCAGATCTTTCTGCAGAAGCAGAAACAGAGCCTCAGAAGAGGTCACGAAGGCCCTCAAGGCCCACAGCTTATCAGATGTTCCTGGTGACCAGGCCTGAACTCGGTCAGGCATGTCACAGTTACTGTGTCCTCTGTAGGTGCCAGGTGCTATTTTTAAGCTTGTGGAAAGAACCCTCTCATTCCTTCCTCATTAACCAATTAATAGTAGAAACACAATTTTAGAAGGGTATGGCCACCTTATGTAAAGAAATAAGTTGTAAACACTTGAGAAACATTCATCCTCTCATCTACATGTTTTCATTGTTCCCTTCCCACAGCCCAACATGGAGGGATGGTGCTGTTCTGCCTTCTGGTTAAGAGCAGGGGTTGGTGTTTCTCCCTTTTATTAGCCAAGTGGCCTCAGCCAAGTCACTTCAACTCTCTGGCCTCAGTTTGCTCTTTTGTAAATCGGGGATGATAATAATGACCCCTTCACAGCTGTTGAAATAACTAAGTCCCAATAACTGTGCTCATGCTTGTAAGCTCTTAGCTCAATGCCTGATGCATGCTAAGTACTTAATGGCATTAGCGATTATTATCATGTTATTATTAAGAGTAAGAAAATGTCAGTCCCTTTAAGGATAGTCTATAACTTTAGCAATGTAAGCAAGACCCCATATAATAGGGATTAGTGACTTCTAATGCTGTTGCCATTGTCACAATTCTTCCCCCTTTGTCCCCCTTCACCTAGCAACCCCACCACGCCCACACCCCAACTTAGTTCACACCCAGGGGTTGTGCATATAAGTTCTTTGGCTTTTCCCTTTCCTATACTATTATTAACATCCCTGTCTGTTTTGTTCCTACCAGTTATGCTCTTAATCCTGCACCATTTCCCCCATCCTCCTTCCTCCCCCTCCCAGCCGATAACCCTCCAGATAATCTCCCTACCTATGAACCTGTTCCTGTTTTGGTGGTTTGCTTAGTTTGTGTTTGCTTTTGTTTTTTAGATTCAGTTGTTGATAATGGTGAGTTTGTTGTCATTTTAATGTTTAGAGTTTTGATCTTCTTTTTTTTTTTCTTAAATAAATCCCTTTAACATTTTCTATAATAAGGTCTTGGTGATGATGAATTCCTTTCGGTTTACCTTGTCTGGGAAGCACTTCATCTGTCCTTTCATTCTATTTTTTTAAAAAGATTTTTATTTATTATTTTTAGAGAGAGAGGTAGGGAGAGAGGCAGAGAGGGAGAGAGACATCAGTGTATGGTTGCCTTTCACCTGCCTCCAGCTACGGACCTGGCTGGGGACCTGGCTGGGGACCTGGCTGGAGACCTGGCTGGAGACCTGGCTTGCAACATGGGTTATGTGCCCTGGGGATCAAACCAGCGACCTTTAGGTTCACAGGCCAGCACTTTATCCACTGTGCCACCAGTCAGGGCCTGTCCTTTCATTCTAAATGATAGCTTTCCTAATCTAGAGTAATCTAGGTTGTAAATCCTTGATTTTCTTCACTTTGAATACTTCTTGTCTGCAAAATTTCTTTTGAGAAATCAGCTTATGGGAACTCCTCATAGGTAATGCTCAGCTTTTTTCTTGCTGTCTTTAAGATTCTTTTTCTTTAACCTTTGGCATTTTAATTATGATGTGTCTTTGTGTGGTCCCCTTTGTTTCCAACATGTTTGGAACTTCCTGGACATGTATGCCTATTTCCTTTGCCAAATTAGGGAGGTTTTCTTTCATTATTTTTTCAAATAAGTTTTCAATTTCTTGCTCTTCCTTTTCTTACACACTCCTAGGATTTGGACACTGGTGTGTTTAAAGTTGTTCCAGAGATTCCTCAGTCTCTCCTAGTTCTTTGTTGTGGTTGTTTGTTTGTTTGTTTTTCGTTGTTATTTTACATTCTTGTTTCTTCTTTATGTTCTGGTTGAATTTCTTTCTTTCTTTTGTTCTAAATTGTTTATTTGAGTCCCAGCTTCTTTAACTTTACTGTTGGTTCCCTGTATATATTTTTTTATTTCGCTGTGTGTAAACTTCATTTCTTTATTTTTTTTGCCAAACTCTATGAGTTCTCTGAGCACCCTGATCACGACTGCTTTAAACTCTGTATCTGATAGGTTGGCTATCTCTGTTTCATTTAGTTCTTTTTATGGGGTTTTGTTCTGTTCTTTTATTGAGGTCATATTTCTTTGCCTCCTCAATTTGGCAGCCTCCCTGTGTTTGTTTTTGTGTGTTAGGTAGAGCTGCATTTACTTCCTGTTTCAGTAGCATGGCCTAAGTAACAAAGACACTTATAAATTGTGTGGGTGACCTTTATTGGTTTTTAAGCAAATGGGTCAATTGAGTCTTAGAGAGGTTGTCATTTGATTAGGCCACATAGCCTAAAGAACTCAACAAGAACCCAAGTCTGGGTTCATGAGCTTTCTACTACACTGCATTGTTTCTGGAGAAATCCTGAAAATCTGGCTAAGTTTCAGTTTTTCCATGTAAGATCCATTCCTGTTTCCTTTCTTTGGTTTTAGTTTCTCTCTTTAAGGAAGAAAGGGAAGTTTTTTTCCCCCTGGATATCATATATGTGGAGTTGGGACAGTACCTGAGGAGTGAAGTGAGGAAACCAACCACAATTTGACCCTTTTATTTGTTTACTTATTTATTAAAATTAAAAAAAAATATTTATATTTAGAGAGAAGGGAAAGAAGGGAGAAGGAGAAGAAGAGAAACAGTAATCAGTTACCTTTTGAGCACCCCCAACCGGAGACCCAGCCTCAAACCCAGTTGTGTGCCCTGACTGGGAATTGAACCAAGGATTTCTCTTTGTAGGAAGACACCCAACCAACTGAGCCACGCAGGTCAGGGTCTGATCTTATATTTAAATCCCTTTCTGCCATATGTGTGTGTATGTGTGCGTGTATATCTGTGCATAGTGGTAGTAGGAATTGGGTGGGAGGTAGGGTAGTGGGGTTGCTAAGCAGTAATTGGCTCAAGGATCGTTCTGTGGTGTTCGTCCAGCTGTAGTTTAGTGATGAGCACCTTGCTGCGGTGAAAGCCCACCTGAGCAGCTGTGGCTTTCTCCTGTTGTGCTTGTTCAGTGCACAGGACGCATTTCTTCCTGTGACCCTGGGCCAATCTGCCAGTTTGTCGTCCTTTGCAATGTCCTCATATAACCCGAATTTCATCATCCTTTTGGATGGGCATGGATCAACATTGTACTTCTGTCTCAATTCTTTGTAAAGGGGAGAAGTCGTAACCTTCCTGGGAATGCAGGAAGGTGCATTGAAATACCTTTTACGGTTATTGCTCTGGTCAGAAGTCGCAAAGGGACTGGGCTTCATTTTGACTGCTGCGAAAGGGAAGAGACCCACCCTCTGCTCTGGTTATATAAGTTTTTCTTGTTCATTTCTTATTCACTTCATTTAGTTTCTTCATCTGTAAAGTGAGAAATTGCTTTCAACCTGTTTTGGGTAAAGGAGCCTTCTCATCAATGGGCTTCCTGAGGTCAGAGGGCTGGTTCTCATCCACCTCCTAATCTCTGCACCCCTTTTCCTAGCATATTCCTCACCAAAGCCAGACACACATTCCCTCCAGCCTGGTGCAGCCCCTCCCTGGCCCTCCTGGACACGCCGTCTTTTTTCCTCTTTTATTCACTCTTCCTAAACTGAGCTGGCTGCCTGCCCAGCCTTGCACTGTGATGTTAGGAAACCAGAGCAGGAAGAAAAACTGAAATCTCATTCCAATTGGATTCCAAAGCTTTGCTCAAACTTGGAGTTTCCCCCTATGACTGACTGTGTGGGGAGCAACTTTGCATTTTTGGCTACTTGTGAAAAAAGAAAAAGAAATAAGTGCCCAAAGCAGGGAAAGTCCTTTCAGCCTCAAAGAATCCCCAAGAGAAAAATCTGAGGCAAGGTCACTTCCTCCCCATGAGTCTTAGATTACCCCTTGTTTAAAAGTATGAATAGTTCCCACTTGAGTCAGTGATCTGCTGTCTTACCCTTCCTTGTTCCTGAGGGGCCCTGCCTGGGGAAGTGGTCTGTTAGTGCAGTTGGAGGGTCTGTAGGAGGCAGCGGTGGGCAGATGCAAGCTGACACTTCCCAGCAGGCTCTGGAGACTTGCCCAGTGAGGCAGGATTTGAATCCTTACACAGGACTCTGCCACATCCTACCCTTGCCTTTTGGTTCGGCTCAGGCTTATTCTTTCTATGCAATTCTATTCCCTACCTCCCTTCCCCTCCCATCAGCTCACATGTTTTTCACTAGGTCAGAGATACTAACTACAACAATTGTTCTCATCCTATCAACCACAGTCAGGCTAGAGGGTTGCAGTTTAGCCCCCTTCCCCTAATCTTCTCACCTTCACCTCACCGGAAGTGCAGGACGCATCTGTGGCTGCACGCATCTGCAGCTGGGGACCACATGTGGTGTGTTATTGGTGTGCTCGCTCAGTTACTGGAAGAGCCCACCACAAGGTGCCTTGAGAAATGGGACAGGCCGGGGAGTGAGACTAGAGGGGAAACTTCAGTTTTTCCAAAATTGCTGGGGGACGGATGATTTCGGGCCCTGCCCCCTCCTCCTGACTCCTTGGAGCCTGATTTTTGTTTGTTTTCCTCTGCATGCTTGTCAGAAGCTTCCCCCTTCCTCTGTGCGTACCCCCAGAGCATGTCGACCCCCCTCCCCTCTACTGTCCTCAGCTGCTGGGAGAAAGCCTGGTGAAGAGGTACAACCTGGCGTTGAAATCAGACAGATCACTGACCACCTCTCTGGACAAGCTGTTAACTATTTTGTACCCCTTGGCTTCCTTTCTGGAAATGGGGCCAAGCACACTTGGCTCCTAGAGCATCTATCTCTCAGGATTAGATGAGGCCATCAGTGAACCGCCCAGAGCCCTTCCTTATGTAAGCAGATGCTAGAAAAACAGTTCCTTCCCTCCCACTCCCCAAATGTCCAGGCTGCAGCATTTCTCCTGTTATGCCTCTCCCTGCCCAGTGGATGGGTCGTTGTAGCTCAGAGTGAGGAAACGTGGGGGCAGGTGAAGGGAAGGCTGACCGTGATTTTCCATTAGCTATTAGGCAGCACATTGGACACCTTGGTCATTATTTCTCTTATTAGGAAGCAAACACAAAGGAAATGGTGATGACTCAGGCCTGTGCTGAGCTCTTCTGCCCTCTGTGCACCAAAATTCAGAGAAGCAACCCTCTTGCCCTGCCCTTCACTGGATTTCACTGTCTCTGAGTCGACTTGGAGAGAGACATGGTCCCCACCTTCTCCCTTCCGGCTCTCCCTGCAGACCAGCTCACAGACCCTTTTTCAAAGAGTTTCACAGACAGCCTTGGTTGGGTAGCCCCATAAGGCACCCCAGGTTATGGGTTTGATCCTCGGCCAGGGCACATACAGGAAGCAACCAATGAATGCATCAATAAGTGGAACAACAAATTGATGTTTCTCTCTGTCTCTCTCCCTCTAAAATCAAGAAATAAAGCTTTTTAAAAAATGTCTCACAGCCAGGCTGACAAAGGAAGTGACAGGTTTTGGAATCTTACAGGATTCTTGTGGTGGTGCTCTGGATTTTGACCCTTTTCTGAGCTGGTCCAGGGAAGCCCCTTAGCTTCCTGCCTGTTGCACCTCTGCTCGGGGGTTCCCACTCTCTTGCTTCTCCTATGCTGCCCTCTTCGCCTGTCTCCTTGGTGCTTAGGCCTACAGAGTATTCAGTTCATAGGAACTTAGAACCCCTCACCCTGAGGCATTTGTATTTTGGAGGACCTCCTCCCTAGGTGGGGAGGTCACCTGAGGGAGTTTCCTCAGTGGGATTTGGAACCTCTGTGCCTTGGTCATTTCTCATAGAGGCAGCCTTGGGCAGTGAAAAGAGCAAGGGATTGGAAATCTGGAGATCTGACTTTGGTCCCAGCTCAGTTCCAAACCTAGTTGAGAGGCTGGGGCAAACCTTTTGCCATTTGTGGGCCTGTTTCCTCATCTAGGAATTAGAGTTTTGACAATATTAGTTTTGAATCTTTTCTCAGTTAAAAGTTGCAAAACTAAAGGATTTTTGGTTTACTGAGGGAGATTTTGGGCATAGGTGTCATGTTGCCCCTAAAATCAGTTCATATTACCCCTCTTACAGGTAAGGTGGAGGGGTTATTGTTATCCTCCCTTCTTTCCCTCCTGTCCTTCCAAGGCCTGGGACTCCTCTGGCCCCTCGTCTCATGAAGCCCTTCCATGCGCAGTTTTGTGTTCCACCCATTTGCCCCCGATCAACCCTTTCACTCATCCACTGCTTCACTCCTTCCGTTTCTCCACCCATCTTTTCATTGACCTAGTCATGCACCTTTACATCTGTGTCACTTAAAATTCGTTGTTTATAGGCACAGAGCACAATTTTGGCTAACTTAAGTATGTACTGGGGTAATGTGAGTAGCTCACAGAATGGTAGAGTGTTGGAGAACCTGGCCTGGAAAAAGGATGGGTGAGAAAGGGGGAAGCGCTGGGTGTTTGGGCTTCTTGACTGCACACCCTGGAGGAGAGGTCATTTTGCAAGAGGATGTTAAAGGTGACGTTTGAAGGGGGGATGGATGCTATGCAGGAGGAAAAAAAGCAAAGAGAAAAACCATTGCTCCACCCACCCATCAACCCATCCATCCGGCCATCCACCCATTCATCCATCCGGCTGTCCTCTCAGACAACCAGCGACATGCCTTTGTCAAACACCTGTCATGTTGCAGAGGCCGGGCCGGTTACTTAGATATAGTGCAAAGCCACTAGCCAGAAACATCCCAGGAGTCTCCTCAAAGGCTGTGTCTATGGAGCCAAAAACAGATAAGGGTCCAGGGAAAGGAATTCATGAGCATCCATATGCAGGAAGGTGACTAGGGACATGGTGAGATGGATTTTGTGGACAGTCCACGTTGCCAGGAGATGGCTAATCACAGGTGCAGAGTAGAAAGTGGTCAGGATTAAGCACTAGAAACCCTGGGTCTGCCTCTAGTCTCTGTTCTTCTTGAGCAGTGGGCAAGGTGGTACCTCTTTTTCTTACCAAAGAATAAGAAGGAAGAACATGAGAGTCCCTGCCTTATTTAACTCAGAGAACTGTGGGGGGCGAGGTGAGTTAGTGGAGGCGAAGGCACTTTTCAAGCACAAAGGGAGAGAATTGTTTCCATGCTTCTGTTTCCATAGATGATAAGATCTATGGCTCATGTGCTACTTCCATTTCTTTCACACCCTCACTGCCCACCACCCAGAGGTCACCATGGAGAGGACCTGTTGAGCCTTTCAGTTCCTTTGACTGGAGGATGAATGTCCAGGGTTCTCTCTGCTACCCACCTCAGAGAAGTGGGTGGTTAAGAAGTGAGTGGTTCCCAGCGAGGCTGGTCAAGAACCAAGAAGTGAGTGGTTCCCAGCGAGGCTGGGTGGCAGCAGGTTCCAGTTTTCTGTATGAGTGAGTGAAATGACAAGGGGATGCTCTAAACCAACTATTTTCAGTTAGTAGGAAGAAGGAGCTTGTGTCCCCAAGTTGTCACACAGCCAACCACAGCTGAGATCAATGTATCTCTTGTCTGGAGGGATTTCCCGGGACTGACAGGGGTCCAGGCTGTGACTCTGGGTGAGGCATGTCAACTCTCTGAGCCTGGTTTTTCATCTGTGACTTGGGTGTCTTGTCTGCAGGATGTGGCCTCTGAGCAGGGCAGGCTCTTTTTTGTCACTTGTCCTAGGACAAGTCTGGGCTTGTCTATTTGCCTGTCAGCTAATCTTTTTCTAGCTAACAGTCTTTCCCAGCTAACGGTCTTATCCTCAAGTGAAAAGCACTGCTTTGCTGACTTTCCTTGTTGGTGCAACTTCCATGGAGGGCAGTTTGGCAAAACCTATTAAATTTAAAAGCACAAAAAATTCTACTTCTAGGGATTTGCATCTTATACACATATACATGTGCAACATGATATATACAAGGTATTTATATTTTGTAATAATGAAGACTGGAAAAAGCCTAATTGTCCATCAATAAGAGGCTGATTAAATAATTCTGGCACTTCCGTACACTGGAATGTCAGGCAGCTGCTAAAAAGATTGAGGCAGCCCTGACTGGTGTGGATTAATGGCTTGAGCATCAGCCTGTGAATCAAAAGGTCACTGGTTTGATTCCCAGTCAGGGCACATGCCTGGGTTGTGGGCCAGGTCCCTAGTTGGGGGCATGTGAGAGGCAGCCACATATTGATGTTTCTCTCCCTCTCTTCCTCCCTCCCTTCTCCTCTCCCTAAAGGTAAATAAGTAAAATCTGTTAAAAAAAGAAAAAAGATGGGCCCTGGCTGGTGGCACAATGGATAAGGTGCTGCTGGCCTGCCAACCCAAAGTTCGCTGGTTCGATTCCCAGCCAGGGCACATAACCAGGTTGCAAGCCAGGTCTCCAGCCAGGTCCGTAGCTGGAGGCAGGTGAAAGGCAACCATACATTGATGTCTCTCTCCCTCTCTGCCTCTCTCCCTTCCCCTGTCTCTAAAAATAATAAATAAAATCTTTTAAAAAAGAAAAAAAGATTGAGGCAGCTCTCTACATGCAGATGAAAAGATCTCTAAGACACAAGAAGCAAAAAGGGGCAAGGAACAGAATGACCCATGTATTCTGCTACATGTGTGTAGGGAAAAAAGCAGACTGTATGCTTGGGTATAGATTCTCCTTGGAGGCTCATAAGAAACCCGTCACAGTTATTTTCCCTTTTCATCAGGAGTAATGAGAGGGAGTCCTGGGACAGGGGTAGGAGGGTGCTCTTCTTCATTGTATATAATTTTGTATTTTTATCTTTAGAATCTCATATCATGTGCATGTTTATAAAAAGCCACCTGGCAGGATGTGCCCAGGTGTCTGGGGAAAATCCCCATGGAATTATGGTCTCAGCCCTAGAGTCTTTTTATTGCAGGCCCTCTCAGTGGGGTTCTCTGAGGAGGGGTCACTACCTAGTGGCTCATTCATGCTCCAGGCCCTTCACCCCACCCCTCATCCCACCAGGGAGGCAAGCTTTTTGACACCAGCACGCATCCTTACATGCTTCCCTCACCCCAGCCCAAAGAGAATAAGATCTCCCCCAACCTTTGATGGGGAGGTGGTGATGATGGGGAGTAGGGAGATCTTATTTCCTCTGACAGGGGTGGTGTAATGGAAATAGCTCAGACTTTGGACTTGCATAAGCTTTTGTTCACATTTCTGCTCCTGCTGTTGAAGCTGTGAGAGCTCACAAAACTGCCATGGCCTTGCTGGATAGTTTCTTCATCTCTAAAATGGGCTGACTGCTACTGAAATGAGGCACCCAGGAAGGGGAGATGAGGTCATTGTACACAATGCCTGCATATAGCAGGTGCCCAGTAACTGGCTGCAGCTGTGCGCATATGCACATGGTCACTGAAGTCAGTTCAGTCTGCTGGGCCCTTTATCTTGGAGGGAAGAACCACTAGTGGCCGGAACTGGGCCCAGTTTAGTAAACACTGATGGTTCTTTCCTCCCCTCATCCTCCCTAGCCCAGCTTGGCCCCTCGGCCAGTAGAGGTAAAAAAAAGGCACAGTGCCTGCCCTCCAGGGGTGTATATTGATTGGGTGGCCTGGGAGAGCCTCAAGTTTGCAGCTGCCTCTCTGTAGCTATGAGATCAGAAGACAGTGCGGCCGCAGGACCTGCCACTGGTGTTCACAGCGGGGCCCTCAGGGGAGAGGCTGTCTTGGGAAGGAGCAGGTATTCTACATGCGGATGGGGCATTGGACCAGTTGGGACCTTGGAAGCAGCCTCCCCCAACCTCAGGGTTTTTTACCTCCTGGCCCCACATATGAGCCTGCAGCACACTACCTCCCTGCCACATGCGAGTTGTTCCACAAGCAGGTCGGCCTCCGGGCTGCAGACACACAGCTCCTTGTCCCAGTGTGGGCGGTGGTGGAAAGCACAGGAGTTTAGGGTAAGGCAGACTTGGGTTTGAGTTCTTGCCTAGCCATTGATTTGCTCAGGGACAGTGTTATTTAACTTTGCTGAGCCTCAGTTTCCTTGTTTGTCAAATGTCATTAATGATACCACCACTGTTCACTGAGAAGATTCAAAGAAATGTGAGTCATTACAAAAATGTTGTTGTGGAGCTGGCTAAGGGTAGAACACTTCTTAGGGAGGGCACTACTACTCTTTGGCTTAGGGGAAAAGTGCTTAGTGGGCATGTTTGGTTATAAAAGGGAGGATGCCTGCCCTGGCTGGGTGGCTCAGTGGATTGAGTGTCAGCCTGCAAACCAAAGGGTGGCAGCTTCCCTTCCCAGTTAGGGTACACGCCTGGGTTGCGGGCCAGGTCCCCAGATGGGGGCACTCAAGAGGCAACCACACATTGGTGTATAACTCCCTCTCTTTCTCCCTCCCTTCCTCTCCTTCTAAAAATAAATAAAATCTTTTAAAGGGAGGACACCCTACCTCATCCCATACATACCTATAAGCTATGCTGCACAAGAAAGAAATGGGATTGGGAGTTGTTACATCAGTGTGGGTTGTGAGGGAGAAGAGAGGAGATGCACAGTGATCTCAGTTCTTGGGAAGAAAATCAGGCTAGGGAGAGAATCCTTTCTTCTTTCAGGCAGTGGCCAGTGGATCTTTAAAGCAGGGATCTTTATGGCTAATACCCAACTTCAAGTTCTCCCCTGAATTTTTCTGTGCTACATTCAGAAACTACCCTATGGCCCAAGTTCCAATAAACATTTGCTGACACCCAATAGTTTACTTACATCAGTGCTATTCGGGGATGGGGTGGGGTGGGGTAGAAGGAATGGGGGTCCTGACCACGTGGGGTGAAGCAGCATGTGAAGAACTGGAGAAGTGAGAGGAAGCTGGGAATTGGAGGAATAGGAGCCAGGTTATAACATGAGCCTTTGGTTCTCCTTGTGGGTGTGGATGGATGGGGTGACTTGCAGTTTCTGAGATGGGGGATGGATTGATTGTTTGGATATTCTGGTGAGACTCAGGATGACCCTGTGCTGGAGAGTGCCAGGTGGGTGGCTTAAAAGGGTGGAGAGGGTGCCGAGAGTCGGGTCACCAGCACGTGAGAGACCATGGGCCCTGCCACAGCCACAGAACATGCCATGAATGCTTCAGCTGTGACACTGTGGCAGTCAGAGTATTCCCAGGCAAGGTGAGATGAGCCGCACCTCAGCGCCATGTCAACCGAAGCCAGCAAGCTGAGAACCATGTCCCTCACTCCCAACCAGGGCCACAAGGCTGTGTAAGGGGCCCCTGCTTCCTGACGCCATCTCGGAAGGTAAGAAAAAACCCTGACATGGGCCTGAACTTCATGTTGGCGGTGACCAGTCACCTGATGTGCCACTGCTTTATTCCCAAGGAGAGGGTTTCCCCGTGTTTCATCCACTGGCAGTGGGTGGTATGTCCGTGTGAGATCAGTCACTGGAAGTAAAGAGAACACCTTTATTTTTGGTATACTTTGAGTTGTAACATATACATTTTTGACACTGACACGATTAACGGTGAAGAACTACCCCCACCGTTACAGGTCCTCCCGTATTGCAGTCACACAGGCTGCTCCCTAACCACAGCGCTGCAGACACTCAGACCACAGGCGTGTCTCTCTTCAACGCTTAGTGCTTCTGAAAACCAGAGGGAACCCTGACAGCCAGGACTCCTTTTATGTCTGACAGCTGTCCTCTGGTCGCCTTCAACTCTCCTAACGAGGCCTGATTTCTCCCCAGGGACCAGGCTGGAGATGCTCCTGAAGCAGGGTGTGGGACTCTGTGTGTGTGTGTGTGTGTGTGTGTGTGTGTGTGTGTGTGTGTATGGGGGACGGGGGACTGGGGAGAAGGAAAGAGAGAAAGAAAACGGAAAACCTAAAAACTGAGTCAGACCAACAATGAGCTGGGGCTGGACCAAGGCACGTGGGGCGTCGGGTTGGATAGATTTTTCTCCCCATTGTTCTGTAGAATTTGTCCTTTCTTCTTCTATTAAATAAGGGATAAGGTTGGACTACACTTTCCTCAAAGCTTGTTGGGAAGGTTGAGTGAGATTACATAAAGAATTAACACTGCCTGGCACGTAGTAATAAGCACTCGGTACAAAACAGCAGTTATTGTTTTGATTATTTCGTCCTACTCCCCACTTTTGGGCCCCCCCCCTTACCTCCACTTTCTCCATCAGCGAAAGGTGATGATAGTACCATTAAGCACCTCTATTGTGAGGAAAGGGGAGCATTCACGTTGGGAATGAGGGACTGGTTGTAGGGATTGTCATGACCCCATATTTTGGGCAGCCGAACCAAAACAGTGTGAACTTTCTGTCTCCCTTACTTTCTGCTCTTTGAAAATCAGCTTCACCACTTACTAGCTGTCTGACTCTGAGCAAATAAATGGCTTAACTTTTTTTCAGCCCTTTTTCTTATAGGTGATGGGGGGATGATACTCTGCTACACAATGTGGCTGGGATAATTAATTGGCATTTTCTGTGTTGCAAGCCCAGCAGAATGTTTGGCACATGGCAAATGCACAGCCGGTGTAGCTACTTAAGCTGACATGATGAAGGCCAGCAGCCTAGGAGTCCTTCTTGACTTTCCTTTCTCTCATTCCTTTCTTAGGCTGGGATCCCCGGAAGCAGGCCATGAGATAAAGATTTGAGTGCAAGTAGTTTATTGGGACTTGATCCCTGGAAGTTCCAGGGGGGGAGAACGGAGAAGTGAAAGATAAAAAGGGAAGGAAGCCACTGCAGAGTGCTTTAGTGAGCAGACTGCCATTGCCAAGGGGCCACCCTGCTGGGGATCTCTGGGAGACTGCAGAGGGCCTCAGAGAAGTTCACCCACCCCACCCTTGGGTGCGGGGGAGAAGCAGGGTTTTGCCCACCCATTGCTTGTAGGATTCCAGAGCTTGGCTGGAGAGGAAAAGGCCTTCACTCCCTCTCATGTCTTCACCACCTTGCTAGCAGTAAAGTGGGGAAGGAAGCCAGTGGGCACCCGCCAGCCCTGTGGCCGGTAGCCACAGGCTGTTCCCCAAGCTAGGAGGAGGCAGCTAGACGTCTCATTGTTATTCGGCCTCAGAATTGGGTCAAGGGAGCCTGGCCAGACCAGAGTCGCTGGGAAGCCACAGGAAAAGTGGTTTGTTCCATATCTGCTCCTGTGCCAGTTCCAAGTACAGCTGCATCTTAGTCCTTTTGGCCACGCAAAGGGCCACCGTTCATTTGGCTGCTGGTTAGGACTGTGATGCTTAGCCTCTTTCTCTCTCATGAAGGTCCCGCTGCTTCCACCTGGGCATCTTCGAAGGGCTTATTAATTTTTGGTTGAAAGTGGCAGAAACAAGCTTAATCCAAAAGGAAACTGAATGACTCACATAACTGGAAAGTGTCGGAAGTTCCAGGCTTCAGGTCTGGTTTGTCCGGAAGCTCAAACAATGCCACTGGGGGCTTCTTACACACCCCATTTCTCATCTCTGCTCCTTGGGTATTATTGCCCAGTTTTCTCCTAAAGATACTGGAGCTTCCTTCATTCAGAGGTGGGAGAAAGGGACAAAGCTGTAGGTTGTTCAAGTCTTTTCATCCTTCCAGCTCAGCCAAGCCCAGTAAAGTGCGTGCTTTGTCCAAGTGTTCATTGCAGGTGTTAGGGAGGCTCTTGGTTTGGCCCCTGGCTGACTGGGTAGGTTGGGTATCCACCTCTCGGACCAGTCTCTCCAGATTGGTGTGGAAAAGGCCCTGGAGCCAGTGCCATCAGGAGCACTTTATGGTCAGGCCCCAAACAGTCCACGTTCATTGTGAGGGTGGATGTGGGTGGGGTAGGGCACACTTCCCTCTACTACGCTGCTCTGCATCGCATAACACTACCAGCAAGCGCGCAGGGACAAGTCAGACTTCCCTGAACATTCTAGGGGAGGTGGTGGGTGGTTTATATGGCAGCAATGCAAACAACCCAGAATGAAATATTAGATGTGTCTGGTGTTACATGTCCTCTGGTTTCCTTATCACCTAGAATTTCTTCTTGCTGATCAGTTTCCTTCCATGTTGCCTGACCTTTCATCTTGTTCTGCAGCCATCTCTCCTCTTTTTTTCTGCTCTGCTCTTCCTCAATTTCTGTCCACTTTGTATACAGAAAGGTTTAACGTTCACTTTTGTTTCTTTTCTCTCTTCTAACACATGCCCTG
This sequence comes from Noctilio leporinus, assembly GCA_004026585.1. NCBI lineage: Eukaryota > Metazoa > Chordata > Mammalia > Chiroptera > Noctilionidae > Noctilio > Noctilio leporinus. Next base: position 140,406 of record PVIW01003753.1, read on the forward strand.
AAATTGCCATCCTCCATTCACTCTGCAACTGACTGTTCAAGGTATTTTCCTAAACAAAATTAGTTCCTTTTTAAAGAAACAACTCTGGTGCCAGTTGTTAGGATAATCAGTGTTTTCATCTTATTATATCGCCTTCAGAATAGGTCAGGCCTGGGCCAGAAACTGGATCAATAGGAATTCTGTCGGCAGACATCCTGTGATTTAATCAAATTCACCGGGGAGAAGGAACTGGCTGCATTCTAATTTATTAGCTGGCTGCATTCTAATTTATTAACATGTGTCTAAACTACAGCAGCTTCAGACAGGGGAGGTGGCTGAGTTCCAGCTCGGGTTGTATCTAAACTGAATATCTGTTTGCCAGATAACCGACAATGTGCTATTGATGCAACTGGAGTTTAAATTATGCAAGTCTTTATAATGAAGGTTGTTACATTCCTCAACACCTGAATGATCTGCAAATGTAATTTGGAGATGACACCATGAAAGTTTTTGTTGCATGTTTTCATGAAAGAGATAGCCCCCAGGGAGATTCAAAGTCACAGCCAAACACAAGGTTTGGTATGAGGGGCGAAGAGAGTCACCCCCCCCCTCAGCTGGACTTGCTGATTTGCACCTGCAGGCTCAGTTACTCTTTGGTGAGCCCATCAAAGCTGCCTTGAAGATGGTGTAGGGACTAAGAGTCCTTTTTCAGTTGGACCCTGGATTTCATGCCCTAGCATGGTCCCTGGGCCCCAAGTCATACAGATCACTCTCTGAATCCACATTTGGCAATGAAAGGTCCTCAATAAAAAACACCAATTACCACTCCCTGTGTTCTGCTTTTGCTTGCTGTGGGTTCCAGTCAAAAGGGCACGGTTCCTGTTATTTACTCTCCAGTGTTCTTGGAGGACCAAGATCCTGTCTTGCCCTGAATTCTGAGCCTGAGTCCTTCCCTGGTTTCTGCCCATCTGTCCAGATTTGTCTGTTCGAGTTTGGAGCCAATGCTTTTAAACCATTGCATCAGTTACATCACTCCAAATACTCGTGCAGACTGCTGATGGCTCTCAATGGTTGCTCACACACGTGCACACACACATGTGCTTTCTTGCAGAAGAAATGCATGGTCATCTGGCCCAGAGGTTGTTCTAATGGTTGAATAACATTTTTTTCAAGCCTGTCCAAGGTAGCCTCAGGACATCTGGTCAACTGGTCCAAATCCTCACCGTGTATTAGACAGCAGCACAGAGGGGACAGACCTCTCAACGTGAGCTAAAAATGCTCTTTCTACTACCCAGAGCTGCCTCCTCACTTTCTCTCCTTCCTGTCCCCCTAAGTTGTTCCCCCATGTAGCTAGGTGTGGCCTTTACCCAGCCCGAGAGACTCTTTCCTCTGACAAAAGGATGGAAAAGCCCACTGTTCTAGCCCTTATTTTCTATCCCCTCCCAGTTGATCACCTATGTTCCACAGGCTAACAGACATGTAAACTGTTTGGGCGTAGGGCCATGTGGGTGAGGTCTGCTTCATTTTAGAATGATCAGGACTGGGAGACACCTCTGTGTCAGAAGGAGCGTTTGTTTGTGTGTGTGTGTGTGTGTGTGTGTGTGTGTGTGTGTGTAAAGCCAGGAATCTGTCTGCCTTGAAAGGCCAGGAATAGCCCTCTTTAAAAACAGTTGAATGCACCTGAGAAAAGTTCTTCTTGTTCTGAACCATTAGGATTTCCTGGCAAACTTTATAATGTCCTGGGATAGAGGTAAGACTTTGTATGTAGACTTTCAGTTAGTTTTTCAGACTGACCATCCTGAAGACCTCTGATGGACAAAACAAATGAACAAAACTACAACAAAGGAAAATGATGGCATATTGTTCTTTGTCCTTTTGGTCTTTAAACTCTAGCTCCCTGATTTTGACCCGGGGGCCGGCTAAGGACTTTGAAATTTCCTGCTGCCTTGGATGTGCATGTGGAACTTGTTCTGGCTTCTGTGTAAGCCCAGCACCCACCTTGCCTTCATGTTCATTCACTCTGGCCTCTGCAGGTACAGGTCCAGACCTGACTACATTGTATTTGTTGGTGATCCTGTCATTCCTGGGCTATGAGCTGCCACCCCTCAGTTTTGATAGCAAGGAGGGTGTGGGAAAGTTCCCAGATCAAGGGACAGGAGCTCATAGCCCAGGAGGGACTTGAGCACCAAGCCCTGGCCCGCTGTGGGGGGATAAGGTCAGGGAAAGCAATGGGCCTGGGGCCCTTACCTGCCCAAGCTTCTGCCTGGACAACATGGTGACTGACATCACTGTGCAAGTTAAAGTGCTTTTGACACAATTAACAGGAACCAAGATCCCTTCTCTCTGGCTAGTATAAACAAAAAGGAGGATATCGAGATTTCCACGGATGGGTCCATGCATAAACAGAATGCGGAACACACATACAATGGAATGTTATTCAGCTTTAAAGAGGAAGGAAATTCTGACACATGACATAACATGAATGACCCTTAAAGACATCAGCTAACTGAAATAAGCCAGTCACAAGAGGACAAATACTGTGAATTCCACTCAGACAAAGTGACTAGAGTAGTCAAGGTCATAGAGACAGGAAGCAGAAGAGTGGATACAAAGGACTAGGGGAGGGAGGAATCAGATGTTATTGTTTAATGGGTATAGCGTTTCGGTTTTGAATGATGAAAAAAGTTCTGGAGATGGGTAGCGGTGATGGTTGCACAACAATGTAAATATACTTAATGCTGCTGAATTGTGCACTTAAAATTTTACACTTAAGAATGGTATGTAGCCCTGGTTGGTGTGACTCAGTGGACTGAGCACCGGCCTGCGAACCAAAGAGTCACTGGTTCAATTCCCAGTCAGGGCACATGCCTGGGTTGCAGACTGGGTCCCCAGTGTGGGATGCATGAGAGGTAACCACACATTGATGTTTTTCTTCCCCCTGTCCCCTCTGTCTGAAAATAAATAAAATATTTAAAAATAAAAAGAAGAAAAATGAGTGGTATGTATATTTTACCAGACGCAAGTCGGAACTGACCTAAATGAATAAAAGTTATTTCAAAGGTGTAGATGCCACTTTGGCCCTTCAGAAATTGAGAGAGAGAAAAAAGAATGCAGCATCTCATGGAACTGAAAGACTGGCTAAACCATACAAGCCTTGAGAGGGGACAGGAAGCAGGGCAGCTTCTGGGGCCTCAGGGCAGGAGTTCATAGACTTCTTCCCTTGGGGATACTGTGCCAACCTTAGGTGTTGTCCTGGTCCAAATTCCACTGGTCCAAGGGAGAGTCTGCTTGGCTGGCTGTGGTCAGAGGGCCATCAGGGTACATTAGCTTCAGTTGGGGTGAGGTGGCAGGCCCGTGTAACCACTAGGGGACATGAAGGGTCAGTTTACCAGAATCCAAGTCATTGAATGGCCAATTGTTTAGAATGATTACTTTTCCAAATTTGTTTATTTAAGTTATGTATTTTTAATTGCCTGATTTTTGTTTTGTCTTCAAAGCAGCATTTTGGGGGGAATGTTGACTTTTGTTTGAGCCAGCTTCCTGCTATTGAGCTGGAGGCAGAACGTTAGCAAGAACGGGAGACTGGGTACGTCGTAGGTCTGGCCTTGGCGCCTTGTCAACTCTCCAGCCCCAAACCTTGACAAAATTCTGAAATGAATGCTGAGAGGCTTCTGAAAACAACAACAACAACAAAACCCTGAGATCCTCCCCACCCCCCAAGCAGAAAGGAGGAAGGAAGTTAGGAATCAAGTTGCCAATAAAAGAAATTTTCTTTATTGAACGGTTGAGTTTTGGACCAAGATTCCCCCCCCCACCCCTCCAGTCTAGTCTAATGCCCTTGCCCTGGCCTGAAAAGCTCAGTGTAGGAGCTAGAGGTCCTCTCTTCTTTCATTTCTGTGCTCTCTGTACCCATGAGAACTGGGGGGACACCAAACCTCGGAGGGATCAGGCAAAGCCTCAGCAAAAAGGGACAAAGACCATTACCTGGCCAGGTAAGAAAAAGTTACTATTTTTTCTTTTTTCTTTTCCCTATTGCCATTTATTCCCCCATGCTCTCTCCCACCTCCACCCACCCCTGACACCCCCTTTTTTTCTGAGAGTTTTTTTTTTAAAGATTTTATTTCATTATTTTTTAGAAAGAGGGGAAGGGAGAGAGGCAGAGAGGGAGAGAGACATCAATGTATGGTTGTGTTTCACCTGCCTCCAGCCACAGACCTGACTGGAGACCTGGCTTGCAACCTGGTTATGTGCCCTGGCTGGGGAATCGAACCTGCGACCTTTGGGTTCGCAGGCCGGCGCCTTAACCACTGTGCTACCAGTCAGGGCTTCTGAGAGTTTTTATAGTGTTTATTTTGCAGGGGAGCAAGATCACAAATGTTCCCAGGAGTTATGTTTAAAAAAAAGAAAAGATAATAGAAGGAAAAAATAAAAAGAGATGTAGAAATAGGATGAGGATGGACAGGGAACGCGAGCAGTCCTATGGGGATCTTCATGAGTCAGAGGTCAGAGATGGGCTGGCTGGCTGGAAGCTGGAAGTAATTATGCAGAATGGCTGTTGTACTGGTGTGAGGTGAGGGACTGATAGCCAGGAGGAGGGTGTGAAAGGTGTTTTTCTGTGTAATAAGAATGTACGTCTGCTCACCTCCCTTAACTTTGGTGTTTCCTCCAGAGATTGAGAAAATATTTTAAATATTTTTATTTTTTGGATCACTGGCTCATTTCTCTGAATATGACTGTCATTCAGACCACAAGGCTGCCCCTGTTTTTCATAGGGTCGCACCTTTCTTTCCTGAACCTGGGCTCCCATGTAGGTCTGATTGTCCTGAGGAGTTGAGGAGCCGGGCTAGGCCTTTCTACACCAGAACAGGTTTAACCTGGGAACCTGGGTTCCTTGGGGGATAGCAAAGGCAGGTTGGGATCCTTGATGTAATCTTGGGCCCATTTGCTGTTGGGATTGGCGCATATCTCTCGGTTCTTTTTGGTGATGAAGCTGTGGAGGCCAAATTAGACTGTCATGGGCTATGGCATAGAGTGGGAGTCTAGTCCATGCTCCCCTACTTCCAGCTCACATGGGTCTTCCCCTATCTTGGTCCCATCAGAGCCCCCCCCCCCCCCAACCGGCCTCTAGACCCCACCAACTGTTTTTTTCAGCCCTTCCCCACTCAGCCTGGACCCTTAGGCTTGGGGTTCATTGTGAGCACCATTTATTGGGTCACATAGCTCTAAGTAGCAAAATCAAGAATTAAACCCAGGCCTGTCCTGTGAGATTCAAAACTCTTAAACCACTACTCTCCTCTTGCTAGCATGGACACTTCTTGGTTCTGTGCATTCATCCTGGACCCCGTTCCCCTTCCTCCTCCACAGAATTATCCATAGGGATGTGCTTACATGATCGCCGGCAGGTGACAGTTGAAGGCCTTTAGGTATCCCACCACCAGTTTCCTTGGTATAGGTTTCTCTCGATACTTCAGGCAGCAGTAGTGTGGAATGTTCACTGACTCAACAATTTCTGAGGGAATCACATTGAAAGCTGAGCCAAGGAGGCAGGAAGGGAGCCCATGACCTCCATCTCCCATCCACTGCACTTCACTACTTTGATGGCAAAGCCATTTGTTAGGGAATGGTCACAGCTGGTGACAAAGCTTGGGACAGCTCAAGAGCACCAGCTGGCTGGTCCATGTTTTGAATGGACTGGTTTGTCTTGACGCTTGAACCCACTGCGTGGGTCTACTTAATCTTTCCAAAGGGTATTGTTGTCCTCTCCCAACTACCACATGCTCCTCTGAGCGCAGATGTTCGTCCTTAGTTCTCCAAACAAAGTTCATAAAGACCAGGGTATCCTGAGAGTGTGTGCACAACCCTTGCTCCACAAATATTTATACAGGCTGAGTCAGGCTTGGTTGCAGGCCAAGGGTAGCCTTAGGGAGAAAAGGGCTGGGGCAGTGGTAGGCAGGTATGTGGAAGGCCCAAATGACTTGATCCTGTCCTTGTCACCTCATCCTCCTAAGTGATGGTAGAGGCAGAGGTAGCGAGTGGGCCAAACAAGTCTTGTTCTCCATAGCTTGCAAGCATCCTACAGTTCTAAAGCCTGACTATCCCCTTCCTCTTTCCAATGACCTTTATTTAGCTCTAGGCTGGGGGCGGAGATGGGAGGTCAGGAAACCCCAAATGGCACACTTGGGTGTTCTACGTGGACTCCTTCTGGCTGCCATGAAAGTCCCAGCAGGCCCTGCCAGACACTGCCTGGAAGGGGTGTCTAGGTTCAGACGCCACACTCCTGAGCTTAGCCCCAAACATCACTTCAGCCTGCATTCCGCTCCCCCTTTCCTTGCTCTCCCAGGGACCAGGCTATTTTCATCCACCCGCTGTGCCTGCCTCTTCATTGCATACATTTATTGTTGTTTCTTCTACCACTCCCCGGGTTCTGTTTCCTAAAGGCTCAGTCCCTGGGACTTCTGAGGTAACCTGGACCCAGCTTCCCAGAACTGCCCAACCCTAGAAGGACCTGGACTGCAGCCTACCTCGACTCTGCCTAAAAATAGCAGCTAAGCATGCAGGAGCGGGAGAGGCCCCCAAGGATGATGACAGATCTGAAAGCTTCTCTTGGTGTTACTTTGCTGCCAGCTACCCCATCCCCCTTTCTCATGTTGCCCCACAGGGACAAGTGGACTCACTTTGGCTGTGAGAAACAGAAGAAATGGTGAGGATGAGGACAAGGAGGAAGAGGGCAGCCATGGAGACCTTCATCCTCTCGGTGGGGCAGTGCAGTCTCAGAGGAGGGCTGGGTGAAGATGTCATTCTTGCTGCTGGATGTTCCCTCTCTGACTCGCAGGACTGACCACTTCGGAGCAGGCACAGGAGGAGAAAAAAAATGGGCCTCCCTCTGTGTTTGCTGAAAGGGAGGGTGGTGGGGGCGGGGACAGGGCCTGGGGGCAAAGTTGAATTCAGTGAGACTTGAATTCATGTGAAGGGAGCAGAGAAAGGGAATATGTGGCGAATATGTGCTGTGTATCAGCCACCTTGCTTATCCTATTTTACTTACTCCTCACAGTTGTAAAGTAGAGATTATTATTCCTGTTTTACAAATGAGTCTGTTGAGGCTTAGAGGGGTTAAATAAATTGCCCACGGTCACATGGGTAGGAGACCCATAGGTAATTTTGAAAACTAGATCCATGTGATTTCACCACATTACTTGCCAACGTCTGTATGTTAGGGAAGATGGGAGGAGGGCTGAAGTGCCCTTTTACCTGAGTGAATGATCTTTGGAAGGATTAGAGAGAGCACAGACTGAGGCAAACATAGGGTCTAGAGGTCTCAAAACAAGGTCCCCCATCCGCAGTCTAAGGACACGTGCTTGAATTTGCTCTTTCATGTCACAGATCATTGTACTAATACTCCAAAAAGACAATGTACCTGGTTCTTGTGTTTGGCTCATTTGCTGATGTTCTCATTTATCTCTTTGGACCTTGGACTCTGAACCAAGGTCAGCTTCAGGTCTTAGTTGGCTGACCTCTTCTGAGTGCCCTTCTCATGGGTTTATCCAACCTGCCATCATGGCCAATCATGACCAGCAGAGGGCGCACTGACACCGTGAGCCTGGCAACCTGCGCTGAGTCCCAGAGTTCCAGCTTCTGCCCTTGGCTTTGGCTAAGGTTGGACGGGCCCATCAGCATCTTCTCTCTTCAGACTGCCTCAGGACCCTGTTTCAGGATGCAGGCAGCATTCAAAGGAGTGATGGAATACATAGGGGATTTTGCTGTTGGTAGACTGTGAGCTCTAGAGTCATGAGGGGGTGTTTCAGGAGATGAGAGGAGAGAGGCAGGGGACATAATAGGGAATATGGAGAGCTCCTCCTTGAACCCCAGAGATGGGCCTGAGAGCCTTTGGGGACAGCTGAATGTTACTCTTGGAGCAGAAGCCTCTCTCCCTTCCTTCTATCCATCTGTTCATTCCCTGAGCACCTGGCATGGACTATGCTTCCTGCTTAGGTCTTATGAGGGACACAAAAATGAGTAAAACAATATAGTACAACCTGATTATGTAAGTGGGTGGGGAGCGGTTGCATAAAACATGTCCATGAATCATTCCTATCCCAGAAATCGGTGAGCAAAGCCCTTGGGAGCAGCACTGAAGAAAGGACTATGGCATTTGCTATGGAGAGGACTTTATGACGATTTACCTGCAAAATCAGGTGCTAATTCTTAGGAAGTTTAAATAAAATAATGCATATAGAAGGCACTGAGAAAATGGTGTCTGTAATTACTGTGGTTATTGTGTGAAGGTGGTCTTCACTCTGGGTGTCTTTACTGCTTTCTGCTCAGTTTCTTACTACCCACTTTGCAGACCTGACCCTTTTTTTTTTTTTTTTTTTTTTAAATTTTCGCACCGCACTCTGGCCATACTTCTGCAGAGCGAGCTTTGATAATGAGGGTGCCACCTGGGCTGGGCTCATCCGTGTCTCAGGGCTCATGGGTAAATTCAATAGAAATGAATGAAGGCAGGAAGGCATGACTGATGTTTAATTCAAGGCAGGGCAGCTCCCAGGAGGCAGTTGGGCTGAGAGTTGAGAGTGGGTGGGGGGAGGGCTTGGCTTTCTCTCTCTAAGATTCCCGCCTGCCCTTCCCGGCTACTTCTGGGTCACTCAGCTCTAGTCCTGGACTGTAGTCCCATAGTCTAGATCCTTGATGTAGTCCCGGACCCAGTCATCACTGGGGTTGGCACAGATGGAATAGTTCTTTTTGGTGATGAAGCTACAAAAGAAGAGGGAGAAGGGTTACAAATCAGGGGTTGAGCAACTAGAAAGGAGAGCTTGTCCTCTTTTCCTCACAAACCCCTCACCTGACCTAGAGACAGCCCAGGACCAGTTTTCCTTCTGAGACAGATACCTCAGCTCCTCAGGACTCCTAAACCCAGCTAGTCTCCCTGTCCCCACCCAGGAAATAACCTTCCACCTTTTCTTCCCCTTCCTTAAAGCTTCCCCATGTGTAGGGCCAACTTCCTTCCGGCAGGCCCCAGACAGGCTAGAAAGCCCTCCCGTTGCCCCTTAGCTTTCTCTTCCCATGACAACGTATCTGAGAGGCACCCATGGGAGTCCCCATTCTGCATCCTCCCTGACTTCCCACCCCTTTCCCCAGGCTCTGCTGACTTTCTCTTCACAGAGTGGTATGTTGTTGCCACCTACACAATTCCAGGCTTGGAGCACTGGCTGCTGGTCTCATAATAACTTTTAATCCGTTGGCGCTGGATGGTGTAGGTGACGTAGTTGAAGCAGCAATTCGTGGGGTGGTAAGACCTCGCTGAGGAGAAAGCATGAAGGGTGCTTAAGTTGAATCCCTTGTTCAAGGTGCTCCAAGGGAGGACGCGGGAGGGAGGGAAGGAGGAGGTAGCCGTGCAGAAGGTGGAGGCTATGGCTATGGAGGGACTTGGTCCCCTGTCTCCCCACTCACACTTTGCCTCCGGCTCCTTTTCCCCTCCTGCATCAACAATCACCCTGCTTTCCGTCCTCCAACCTCCTAGGGAGACTGGCTGATGGCTTTCAGCTCCACATCGAAGAGCAGCAAACCCCGGTTCACCTCAGTGAGCACAGGCCAGCCTCGTGGGGCCAACTGGCAGAGTGACTCCAGATAGGAGGAATATTTGGACAAAATCCCACTGTGAAATGGGACACAGGCCATTTGAAATGCAGCTCCAGCCCCTGGTAGCCTTCCTATTGTACAACAGGGAAGAACACCCAGATTCTAACCCTACCTCACATTTGCTGGCTTTGTGCCCACCACTCCTTTATTCCCCCGTTTCCTTATTGATCTGTGAAGCTGTGGGACTGGATTAGTGGTTTTTACACGGAGTTTTCTGGGGCTCTGAGGACGGCAGAAACTGTCTTGGAGGCACTGCTACCTCTGAGACTGGAGTCAGTCTTAAGTATAGGACCCCCTTCAACCTTATTTTCTGTGTAACGTTTGGGTCTCTGTGTAAGATTTTGCTTGGAGAAAAGATTTCATGGGCTAAAAGTTTTCTTTTTCATTGATCTTTTAAAAAAAATTAATTTATTGTTGTTGTATTATATCCATTCCCTTTTTACTCTCCTCTGTCCCCTTCCCCATCCACCCACTCCCCCCTGTTTTGTTTTTTAAGTCACTGGATTAGGTGATATTTTAGTTATTTTCTGATTCTGAACTTTCATGGCTCCTTACAGGAGTTACAAAGGGGTGACAGCATGAATTGAAGGAAGGGCCTTTAAGACCAAGGGTGTTTCAAATAAGCACATGCTGTGGTTATGGGGTGGCATGATTTGGGGTGTTCATGTTACATGATCAACCTGAATAGAGACATGAGTATGCATCCTAATGGCCTCGGGGGTCACCAAGGGTGGCTGAATGCTTGGGTGGGAAGGGGAAGGCCTGGTCCTCCTATTCAGCATCTTTCCAGGCAGTGCTGTTGCTCTCTAAGAATTGATTCAGGGGGTCCCCTGTCCTAAGGCCCACTTCCACTTTATTCCCTGAGCAGATAAACCACTTTTCAGAGAGGCCAATCAAGCTGTTCAGATTCCCACTAACTTTAAACTAGTGTTAGTTCAATAAACTTCTGTGCTTCCCTCAGTTTCTGAAAAGGAAATGAGGTAAAGTTGAAGGGTAATGAAGTTTGTAAAAGCAGCTCATCCTAAGAAATAAGCTGGAAAAGAGTAGCTTAGGAGATCCCTTACCTTTGTCACATTCCCTGAAAACCATACCTAACCATTGCCGCACTCACAGGCGCTGGGCTGGCCCTGGAAGCAGGGGGGGCCCACATGTCAGGAGGCAAATAGACAAAATGGTCTTAAGGGGCTCCAAGCACTGCTCCTTAGTCTCTCTGGGGATAATGTCCCACAAATTGGGGGGCACTTTTTTGAGGGAGTGGAGGAGCAGGCTGGCCTCACTCCATGGCTTTGGCGGGAAGGGGGACTCATCCTGGGGAAGGAGGGAATGAAACCTATTCAAGAAAACACCAGATCTTGGACTTCTGGCCAAAAAATTTACATCTACCTCAAAACTAGATAAAAACAATGCAGACACTTCACTTCGGAAAATTGGACTACATGGAAGTGCAACAAATGAAGAAGTAAAGAAATACTCGGCCAGACAGGTGGGAGGGGTGGAGCCAGGGAAGAAGGCAGCAGTGACAGCCCTGGAGCTGTGGCTGCAGTGAAAAGCACAGTCACATATTTAAACCTGGGAAGCAGTCCCAGGGCCAGACTGCACAGCCCATGGTTCCAGCACTGGGAAATATTATACTGTCATATTGCTTCTGACTGTGAAAATTAGTGAGGGTTGGGGCGGAGGAAGAAACTGCCAATCTCAATGGGCAAGTGGCATTGTTCCCGCTCATACCCCTCCCCAACATACAGCACCACAATGTAGTGAAACAGGTCACCCCACACTGACAAATTCCTAAAGCTACCCCCCACCTTGCAACACCACAAGTGCAACAAAACTACCTAAGACACAGAGGCAAACAGAGGAAGCTGTCAAGCTGAGGAGACAGAGAAGTATGGCCCAAAAGAGGGTGCAAATCAAGGTGCCAGTGGGAGAACTGAGCAATGAAGAGATAGCCAACCTAACAGCCAAGGAGACAGCCAACCTAACATTTGCAGAGTTCAAATGCTGGTGATTAAGATGCTCACAGACTTGACAGATATGCTCAAGTACAGCAAATACAGAAAGGAAGATGTGAAGGCTAGGCTATGTGAAACAAAGAAAAATTCACATGAAACCAAGGATGAAGGGCAGGAAATGGGGGTTCAAATCAATGATTTGGAACATAAAGAAGAAATAAACAATCAACCAGTACAGAAAGAGGAAACAACAATTGAAAAAATGAAGAGAGGCATAATAACCTCTGGGACAACTTGAAACGTGCCAATATCCGGAGCACAGAGGTGCCAAAAGGAGAAGAGGAAGAGCAAGAAATTGAAAACTTACGTAAAAAATAATGAAGAACTTCCCTAATTTGGCAAAGGAAATACACTTACAAATCCAGGAAGCACAGAGAGTCCCAAACAAGCTAGACCCAAAGAAGACCACACCAAGACACATAATTAAAATGCCAAAGGTTAAAGATAAAGAGAGACTCTTAAAAGAAGAAAGAGAGAGAGAAAAAAAAAAAGAGGATTACTTACAAAGGGGTTCCTATAAGACTATCAGCTGATTTCTCAAAAGAAACTTCACAAGCAAGAAGTATTCAAAGTGATGAAAAGCAAAGACCTGCAAACAAGATTACTGTATCCAGCAAAGCTATCATTCTGAATGGAAGGGCCCATAAAGTGCTTCCCAGACAAGGTTAAACTGAGAGGAGTTCATCATCACCAAGCCCTTATTATATGAAATGTTAAAGGGACTTAAGAAAAAGAGGATCAAAATTATGAACATTAAAAAGACAACAAACTCACAACTATCGACAACAGAATCCGAAAAATAAAAACAAAAACTAAGCGGACAACCAAAGAGGAAACAGAATCAAAGATATGGGGAACATTTGGAGGGGTGTCAGCTGGGAGAAGGAAGGGGAAGAAGCAGGGAAAGGTGCAGGGATTAAGAAGCATAGTTGGTGGGTACAAGACAGACAGAGGGATATTAAGAATAGTACAGGAAAAGGTAAAGCATGACCCATGCACATAAACTAAGGGGCGTGGAATTGCTGAAGGGAGGGGGTGCTGGGCGAAGGGGAGCAAAGGGAAAAGAAATGGGGACAAATGTAACAGCATAATCAACTTAAAAAAAAAAAAAGGAAAGGGAAAGAAAACACCAGGTCTCTTAGTACAGCCCCTTCCCCCTCCCATCCCCAGCAGGAAGGAAGACAAGGTATCACACTCACGTGAGAAATCAGTATCAGAACCTAGGGCGATAGTAGTGATGAGGAGGAGGAGGCAGGGGATGGCAGCCATGGAGACCTTCATCCTCCCCTAGACAGCCCCACTTTGGGAGGAGAGCGAGCTTGGTAGGGGCTTCTGAGGCTCCTGGGCAGAGGAAATGTTGAGAAATGATCATCTAGGCAAAATATGTATTTTTTTAAACGGAAGTAGAGAACAGTGGATGCCTCAGCACTTTCGTATCCTGCACATTCGTTGAGGGTGGAGGGAAGGAAGCCCCAAGTGCTGAGATTTCAGGAGGGAAGTTGCCTTCCATCCCCAGTAGGAGTAAGTCTTACCTTTTGATGTAAGCCCTCCCTGAGGTGCAGAGCGTGAACACAAAGATCTCAAGCCTGAAATCTGCCCCACCCGGTGACCAATGCCAGTTCCAGTTCTCAGAACAAAGTTGGATCGGGGCTGGAGATTCAGATTCTGTTCACCTGAAGATCAGAGGGAATTTTGGTGCAACGGGTGAGGTCTGCTGTCCCCCGTGTCAGTTGCAGGAAGTCCTCGCTTGAACTCTTATGCAGAAGTTTCAGCTCCCAGTCTCACCCTCACTCCCTCACCCCGTACCCTAGGTGAAGACATGCCATGATGCTCAGTTAGTAATTTATTTGATGAACATTACAGAGCAGTTGCTAGACACACTAGCACGGTCCCAAATGCTTCGGCAATATTAGTCCCTTCAATCTTTGTATTAGCAGTCGAGGAAACTGAGGCACAGATAGCATAAACCACCCGCGCAAGGTTTGACAATTGGAGTAGAATTGGGATTCAGACCTGGGTGTCTGGCTACCAAGTCTGTGCTCTTTTATTATTTTTTCCCCCAACTCTGTTCTTAACCACTGAGCTACATGGAGAAACATAGGCTGTTTCTAACAATGTTCTGGCAGACTTGCATTCTCCTGAGCTCAGGTAGTGGATCCTTTTGGGACCTTCTCCTGATTTCTGACTTGCATTAAAGAGACGATTGATGGGTTCAGGAAGGTCCGGTGACCTGCTCACATTCACAAAAGGGTTTGGATGTAGGATAGAGTCATCTTTGCAGATTCTCAGCCCAGTGGCCTTGACCGTGCTCTTCTCCCCAGGGGCACTTGCCCCATTCTGCTCGCTGTTGTCATCAGAAGGCTGTTTACATCTTCCTGCCTCAACTCATAAAGACAGGGAGCATCCATCATTTATCTTTGCCCGTGCACGCAGAGCCTAGTAAACAGTACGTGATGTACAACTGTATGTTCTAGCAGAAGGGTAAGTAAGTAAGTTGAGCTGGTCTAACTATGTATACCTCGGAGGAACTAGCCAAATTCTCATTGCTCCAGTGACAAGACGGTAATGTATTAGAAATGTTCTGCATTCATTATCATCAATAACAACACTATTTAAACTCCTCAAATCAAATGTTAACAACTGTCTTTAGAAACAACCTAAGGAAACAAGTTGTTTCTGGGAAGAATAGGGAAGAAAGAATGTTTTACTTCTTTGTTCTATTTGTGTGTGTGTGTGTGTGTGTGTGTGGAGACTAGCCTACCTGCCAAGCTGTGAAACAAGTTGTTTCTGGGAGGAATAGGGAAGAAAGAATGTTTCACTTCTTCGTTTTTTTGTGGAGACTAGCCTACCTGCCAAGCTGTTGCTGGCAGCTTGACGGGAATCCCTTTATTTTTCAAGCAATTACTGGGTTCCTACCTACATTAGGATATGCTAACTGCTATAATAAACAACCCCTGCCTTGCAAGGGATTAATTAAATACAGTTTATTTCTTGCTCCTGTCGTGGCCCAAGCAGTGAGTATGTGTTGGGAAGGGCTGTTTTATGCACCCATTCAGGGACGAAGGTCAGTTTCAACATGAGGTCTTTGAGTTTGCTACCACCGGGGAAGAGCAGAAAGGGACCAGAAGTTTTTAATGGGCCAGTTTTGGAAATATTAGAAATTACTTTCACGGACACTCCACAGCCAAAATGAAGTGACCTGGCTCCAACTTAATGACAAAGGTGTGGAAAATATAGCTCATCTGTGTGCCCAGGAGGAAAAGGGAATGGGATCTCATGACCACATTGCTTCTTTATCACAGTATCAAGTGCCAGGTACTGGGCCAGCTTGGAGGGTGGGAATGAAGATGACCTTACCTCAGAGGACACACAGGTTAAAGAGGAACTCAGAAAGGAAAAGGAAAATTGCAATGCAGTGAGATGAGTGGAATTTGGTAGCAGCATAATTAGAGACCTTAAGTGTTCTGTTGCCCACCGGTGAGTATGCTATGCCTATTTTTTATTTTTTTAAAGTAAGTGCTATGCCTATTTTAAAAAATGTTAAGAATGTCTTTTAAATTAACATATATACATTGATTAAAAAGTGAATAATATGAAAAGGGTATGTGGGACATAAACTTTCTGAGTTCTTGTTTGTCTAAGAAGCCATTATTCATTTTTAAAAAGTATCTTATTTTTTTTATTTTTAGAGAGAGGGGAAGGGAGAGAGGTAGAGAGGGAGAGACATCGATGTACAATTGCCTTTCACCTGCCTCCAGCTACAGACCTGGCTGGAGACCTGGCTTGCAGCCTGGTTATGTGCCCTGGCTGGGGATGGAACCAGCGACCTTTGGGTTCCTAGGCTGACACCTTATCCACTGTGCCACTAGCTGGGGCTTTCAAAACAGTTTTTTAACTCATTGATTTTGATGCCTTTTAATGCTTCTGCCTTTTTGTTTGTTTGTTTGTTTCACCTCTACCATATTGGCAAAACATTTCCCTTTGAGGCTTTTTTAATCCAGAGAAACCAACAAACAAAAAGGTTGCTCAGGGTGAGATCAGGTGACTAGGGAGGGTAGGGCACAAGTGTCATTCTGTTTTTGGTCAAAAACTGTGGGACTCTTTTTTTTTTTTTTAATTTTATTGTTGTTGTATTACATCCATCCCCTTTTTGCTCCCCTCTGTCCCCCCACCCACCCACCCATTCCCCCCAAAGTCAATCCCACCTGTTGTCCATGTCCATGGTTCCTTTATACTAGGTTCTTGTCTAAGCTGCTCCCCATCTTTGCCTCTACCTCTCCCTCCCCCCTACCCCGTTC
>PVIW01003754.1:0-156220 GCA_004026585.1 Noctilio leporinus
CCTTCTTTGCCTCTGCCTCCCCCCTCCCCCCAACCCTGTTCCCCCTGACCACTGAAGGCCTATTCCTTGTATTCATATACTTGGTTCTGTTTTGCTTGTTGTTAGTTTTGCTCATTATTGTCCCGTAATGGGTGAGATCATATGATATTTGTCCTTCACTGACTGGCTTATTTCACTAAGCATAATACTCTCCAGTTCCCTCCATGTTGTTGCAAAGGGTACAAGTTCCTTCTTTCTTTTTGCTATATAGAATTCCATTGTGTAAATGTACCAAAGTTTTTTAACCTGGGAATATAATGGCAATCATGTTTGTGCAGGTGGGGCCAGTGAAACTTAACTGGGCAAGGCCAACTCTGAGGGGAACTGGGGTGTCCACTCATTGTATTCTTCATTTATTACCTTCATCACCCTCTATCTCCTTGTACTCTGCAGTTCTTTACTTCCCACATTACTGCTGCATAGTACTCTTTCCCCCTCAATCCTTTTCCCCTTACTAAAACTTACTCTGAAAAAATAACGATACTCATCCACATTAGGAATGACAAAAAAAAAAAAAAAAAAAAATGCTCTACTTGTAGCAACATCCTTTTGACAGACATGAAAGCTTTAAGAGAGAAGAAAGGTCTAAGGTAAGGATATATCTTGTGGAGTTTATTATTTCAACAGCTAAATGCCTTCAATGTGTTTGAGTGTATTCTATACATTATTGGAAATGGAATAATGTGGAGTTGGCCCTCACAGTATTCACAGCCTAACAACAGAGACATAAATATGAATACAGTGCACCGCAGAGATATGAAAAATGACACGGGAGAGGTGCAGAAAAGGAGCTCATGCTCCCTAGGGAAGGGGGAGGACGTTAGATTCTTGGCCTTAAAAGAAAGGGAGGCACTTTGCCAGGTGAGGGGAGGAGAAAGGCCAACCCTGCACAGAGAAGAGAATGTAAAAAGGTTTGTGGGGGAGGGATCTTTGAAAACCATGCTGTGTTTCAGAACTGACCAAGAGAGAGAAGACTTTTCCAGGACCTTAAAATCACTGCAGGTGACTGAATGAAGGAGACGGAGACTGTGAATACCACTGTCACTTGCAGGTGACAAGTATTTATAAAAGAAACTGCAGTGGACTGTCTTTCTCATCACTCTCATTTCACAGAACCTCATCACTGCAGCCAAAACTAGTGAGCTTGTCTTAAAAGGTTTCCCGAAGGCAGATTTCCTCCTTTGCCAACTGAAAGATTCAGTATCTAGGGACTCTTATTCTAGAGTGCTGGGGAGACTTAAAAAGGGAGACACAGGTGCGAGAATTAAACAAGCCATATGCAAATGTCCATGGCGAAAACAGAAGCCTGCCTCCCTGCTTACATTATAGATGATGTCTGTCGTTAGGGTTGTCTCATGCATTGCCTCTATTTATTACTTTGGTACCAGTAATCAAACTTCTTTTTTTTTTTTTTTTTTCCAGGCATTGTATTTTCACTTGGATACTGTTAGAATTCTCCTGGGATGGTTGATAAAAGTTTCAATTACCAGCCCATTTCCCCAGCAGCCTGGGGGGATGGGAAGTGATTCCTGCCAAAAGAAGTTACATTTTTCTCTGAATTTGGCCCAACTTTTGCTTCAGAGAACAGTGCTGTGTTTGTGTGTGTGTGTGTGTGGTTTTTTTTTTTCACTCTCTCCCTCTCCCTTCCCCTACTGTGTTGCTTCTGTTGGGCCTCTTTAAGAAAGAGATGTTTTGCCCACTTATTTCATACGGTTTCATATTTGCTTTTGGTCTCCTAGTGCAGCATTTCTGAAGGCTACTGACCTGCAGTTGCAAAAGGGGTACTAAGTGTAATGCTCCCTGCAATTTCCAGACCTCCAGCATCACCCATGCCCATCCTAGTCATTTTAGTTACCACTATAGGTGTGGGCAGCAACATATTTCTGCTTCATTGTTGTCCCCAGAAGTCTCCAGTGTTGCCTTAATTAGCTCTTTAGTGGTTGTTACGCTGTCACCATGTTTGGAAGGTGCTTGTAATTTTCATTTTGCCTGTCACAAAGGCAGAAAAGAAATTGCACTCAATCCGAGGTCTGTTGGGTTGCGGATGTTAGCTGCCTCAAATGTGGCTCCAAGGACAAAGAAAGAACAAAGGCACAAATTAGGTGTGGATGCTAAAGATAAGGGAGTTCATGCTGAGTGGCATTTAGTGTTGAGAAACAAGAAAAGTGAATTGATAAAGATGACAAGGAGAAAATTCTGAGATGTTCTAAATTAAAATTACAATAGCTCGAACATAAGAGAAAGACACAGAACAGTAAGGCTGTTAATTGCTGTGGACCAGCTCTGACATAGACTGCCCACTTTCCTTCTACCTCTTTTGGAATTTGGGATTCTTCTCCAGGTGGCCATTTCTGCAGATTGCTTCAGCGAGGTGCCATAGAACTGCAAGAACTTCGAGGAGCCTCTACTTCTTGGTCGCAGGTGGGATCTCCGAACTGCTTCCCACAGCCAGTTCTTCTTTGCAGACTGTGCATATCCCAGAGCCAGCCCCACTTCACTCTTTCCCACCCCTTAGCTTAGTGCTGGTATAAATTCTGCCAACTGGCTTACTCCTTTCTTCCTCTTTCCCCCTACTTGCTGTTGAAAATTTTTAAATACTTGCAAATCTCAAGACGATGGGCATGTGGTTTTTCCTACCTAGCCATGCTACTGGTGGATTAGATTTTAGGCCCAAGATCAATCTTCTTTTATTTTTGTTAGCAATGGCTTAATAAACCTTTTCTTTTCAAACGGCTTTTGGCTGTGGAAGTTAAAGTTTTAACAAAGAAATTCTAAGAAGAGCTGAAGACTAGAATAGATACAGGGGAGTGTAGGAAAGTATAAACCATTATATAGAAGCATGTCCAGGAAACTTTTAAATAAAGCAGCCTCATCTTCCCACAGCATATCCAAAAGAATAGCTTTATGGTGACCAATGTTGTGGCAAGTTCTGAGCTTATACTGACCAATTCTCAAAGGGGATTCTTGGAAAGATGATAGTGTGAGATAGATTTAAGGAGAGTAAATGATATTTTTAAACCCAGCTCCCCCCTTCCCTAAAGTTAAGGCCAACAGAGCCTTCTGGCTGTACTCTTAATTAATCCAGTAGTTGAGAGCTTCAACTAGCTCCAAGGAATAAGCTAATCCCTGCTTGGAATTTTTCCATCCATTCTTTGCAAAGACACTCAAGAAGGCTTAGTATGTAGCAGAAACCACTTTGTTTTTAGAACTTGATTTAATTTCAAGTATTATATAAAACACAATTCTCAACTGACTCCTTGTGTTTGGAAAACAAGTGTATCCATTTCTTTTTCCAGCCTACATTTATTCTCCCCCAGTGAACTGAATTATAATTAGGCCAAACAATCAATTAAGAATCATTTATTCATTTCCTTCTATAAAGGATGTACAAAAGCTTGGAATATGGCCACTGTGGTCCTAATCTCGGTAGCATTGGAGGCTACACATTGCTAGATCAAAGAGTCAGTGACAGCCTGTGAGGCAGCCACAAGTGATGTTAGAAAGCAGGCACACTGCTAAATCGAGTGGTTAACACGCTTGAGATGGTTAATATTTCCCATGCAATGAGGCATAGAACAGTGTTTGATTCAGAGGTCCATTCATGTAAAGGTGACATGAGAAGAGTTGTGACATCTGGGGATGAGGCAGCATTTGGGCCAGAGAGCAGCTGCACACTGGACAGACCAGTTGTGAAATGTTGGCATTAGCACATCAGCATCTGCCTTCGAAGCCCAGCAAAGGTACCAGATGTTGCTTGTGAGATAATCACTCTTAACGTGCCTGGCATGTGTTTCTGCACTGTACAGTCACACCACGAGCATCCCGTCAGAGGGGTAGAGCCCACTACAGAGAAAGATGTACGAGGGAAAAGGGACAGGTGCCCAGAACACCATTTCATTTATTGGAATTTGCCTGTTTTTTGAATAGTTTCTTTTTTATTTTAATATGCCCAAATAGGCACTAAAGGTTTCCATAGAGCAGTGTTTTATTTATTTAATTCATAAGATTTTTTATGGGACAGCAGTTAGGCACAATTATAAAGACTCATTCTAATAATATTACTTAATAGTAACATAACATTTTGAATTCCAGAGCCATTTCACATTTATTAAATTGCTTTCTCTAATAAACATCCCTGTGCAGGTGAGATGTGGAAGGATCTTGATTGATAATGATCAGGCAAGTAGGGACAAGAGAGGTGACAAGACCACTTCTTCAGCCTCTTAAGTGAGCTCATATCCTGCCAGTAAGATGACAGCAATAGTTCTTGGTCCCAGTACAGCCTCTGCCTAACTTCTAAAGTGAAGACTTTACTTAATATATCATGCCAAACTCTAAGACAAGGTTTTCATTTCCATTTACTATATGGTCAAATGAAATGACAAATAGTTTTCCAATTAAAAAGTAACACCAGCCAACCACATATACTTTATAAAATGTAGCACAAGCATATAGAACTGGCCCAAGAGAGTTCTGCCTGGCTCCTTTGTGCATTTAGCATCCCTCATGATCCATCACTAAAATTATTATTTTGGAAACTCTCATAGCCTGTGGTCAGCGTCAACTACTGTGACAGTCCAGGCACCACCCTGACAGCCAATAAAGAGTTTGGAAAGTCCCTACTGAGTGCTCAGCAGTGTATTAAATTTTAATCAAAATACCATGTAAATCTAAAACTTTAAGCACTCAGAAACTAGCTGTGAAAAGATCTACCTTGATGGAAAGAGAAAATATTAAAATGTTGCTTGATGAAAAGACCCAGGAACACTTAAATCTTGTCCTCAGGTTACAATTATTAATTGCTATGTGACAAACCGTCCTGAAATCAAGTGGAGGAAAACAAAAAGCATTTTATAATTCTCACACATTCTATTAGGAATTTAGGTAGGGTAAGGGCACTGACTGGTGAGCTTGTTTATACTACATAATGCCCAGGGTCTTACCATTAAATGCTGGGCATGACTCAGATTGTTAGAGACTACAATGATCTGGGAGTTTCCTTATGAACCTATCTCACATATTTGGGTTGACTCAAAGGTTGGGCTCAATTGGGACTGTTGACCAAACGTCTGAACACACACACACACACATACAAATGTGCACATATGTATTGAGCACTGTTGTATGCCATGCCTGCTTCTAGACACAATAATTCTCTTTTCAGCTTATACTCTGGCTAGAGGAGATGAAACCCAAAGCATATAAGAACAGAGTAAGGTCATCTTCCAGGTTCTTTTCCCATAAAGAGGGAATATTTGAAATAGAGAGGCTATGGAAGGCACTTGTATCAGTAAAAGTTGAGTCAAGAGAGCAGAAGCCCTTCTAGCACTAGATTTAATGCAGAGAATTAAGAGTCTAACGGTGAGGCTATTGCTGGCTTTCAGGGACTCAAAAACATAGATGTGTCAAGGATGCTGCCATCAATGATGGAGTGTGCCCACAACCTGGGTCTCTCCAGAGGGATATAGGACATAAAGGAAATATTTTCCTTCCCAAACAACAATGAACAAATGGTCAAGAACAGCAAGAGAAAACCATTTTTTCTTCTAGCCCCTTTCTTGCTTCTCAGGGTTTGAGGCTTTGGTATGTTTGGGGGTGTGACATCTACCTCATAGCCTGGAAGGGAGATGCCAACCCTGTGAGAAATGGAGAAGCAAACAGCTGGTGCATCAACTATCTAATTTTCTACCTTTATATTCACTGATATTTGAAGTTAATCCACTTCAACTCTTGCTAAAGGATCCTCTTATTTATAGCTGAACATACCTAAACTAAGATATACACAGTACAGAACCAAACATTGACAGATTTTGTGATGGTAGCAAGTAATCTTTGAATGGATTCATTGACTGAGCTGATGTACAAAGGTGCATCACCTCGGGATGCTTAGTATCACCATTTTGTGTCATAGACATTGTACAACTTATTTCCACCAATATATTTGGCAATAATTGCAAGAATATATGAAATCCAAGATCTGGGTTACAAAATCTGCCAAGTTAGGAAGGTGTAGCCCATTCTGCTCTTACATGCTAGTAAACCAACAAGAAGCCAATGAAAGATAAAAATGCTTTCTTTATACTCCAGACCACATGATATAACCTGTGAATAGCCTGGATGTTCATTTTGTCAATCCAACCACTAACATAAACACAAACACAGGTTTCTCAGGTTTCTTGGCCTCTTTCAATCTTCAACTGGAATTCCTGGGGAAGGGACAATGCTCAGGCTGGCATTCTTGGTGACAGTTCTACTGGAAGGGGACAGCAAGTCAGAGGTAAGTGAGGAAAGCAGAATGAGCAGCCCACCACTATGAGCCTTTGTGAAGAGAACTGTCTGGGATTAAGCCAAGATCACCTGGAAAGATAGCACTACTGTGTTCAGCACAGGCAATGAGAAGAAGCAAAGAAAGCACAGCTTGCTCCTTATGCTGTGGAATCCCAGGCAAGGTAGGGTGCAAGGAGTTCAAGAAGAAAGAGGACAATTCAATATCTGGAAGACAAACAATCCAATTTAAACATGGGCAAAGGAGTTGAACAAACACTTCTCCAAGGACATAAAGAGGGTCCATGGGCATATGAAAGGATGATCAGCATCATTAACCATCAGAGAGATGCAAATTAAAGCCACAATGAGATATCACCTTACACCTGTCAGAATGGCCATCATCAACAAATCAACAAACAAGTTCTGGCGAGGATGTAAAGAAAAGAGAACAAAGCCCTGGCTGGTAGTACAGTGGGTAAGGTGCCAGCCCCTGAACCCAAAGGTCTCTGGTTTGATTCCCCAGCCAGGGCATATAACCAGGTTGCAAACCAGGTCTCTACCCAGATCTGGAGGCAGGCAAAAGGCAGCCATTCATTGATGTCACTCTCCCTCTCTGCCTCTCTCCCTACTCCTCTCTAAAAATAATAAATAAAACCTTAAAAAAAAAAGTAAAAAGGGGATGGATGTAATACAACAACAATAAAATAAAATTAAGAAAGAAAGAAAAGAAAGGAAAAGGAAACAAATACTAGTGTACTGCTGGTGGGAATGCAGACTGTGCAGGCACCATGGAAAACAGTATGAAATTTCCTCAAAAAACTAAAAATGGAACTACCTTTTGATCCAGTGATTCCACTGCTAGGATTATACCCAAAGAACCCTAAAACATCAATTCAGAAGAACCTATGCACCCCTATATTCATAGCAGCGCTATTTATAATAGCCAAATGCTGGAAGCAGCCTAAGTGCTCATCAGTGGATGAGTGGATCAAAACACTTTGATACACTTACACAATGAAATACTATGCAGCAGAAAGAAAGAACTCCTACCCTTCAAGAGACCATGGTTGAAACTGGAGAGTGTTATGCTTAATGAAATATGCCTGGCAGCAAAAAAACAAATACCACATGATTTCACCTATAACCAGAACCTAATAAAAAAAAAAGAAAGAAAGAGAGAGAGAAATAGAAGCAGAGACATGGAAACAAGGAACAGACTGACAGTGGTCAGAAAGGAAGTGGAAGGGGGAGAAGGGAGGAAAGAAAGGGAAGGGTCTAGTCAAGGAACTAGGATAAATGACTCATGGACATGGACAACATGTGGGATTGAATGTGGAAGCAGGGGGTAGGCAGGAAAGTGGAGAACAATGGGGGGAAATTGGGACAATGATAAAAAAAAAAAGAAAGAAAGAAAGAAAGAAAGAAAGAAAGAAAGAAAGAAAGAAAGAAAAGAAAAACCAAAAATGAGGATGTGGGTTAGAGGATTAGGTGAAAATGTTGAGAGATTGAGAAGTACAGATTGGTAGTTTTGAAATAGTATTGGGAATGTAAAGCACAGCATAGGGAATATAGTCAATAACAACTATGTATTGAGCCTGCTGGGTACTGGAAGTTTCAGGAGGGTCACTTTGTAAAGTATACGATTGCCTAATCACTATGCTGTATGTCTGAAACCAATACAAAATAATAGGTAAACTGTAATTGAATTTTTTTTTTAAATAAAATAAGAATAGGGACAAGTGAAAGTGCTCCTGGACATGAAGGAGAAAGTAAGACTCTGTTTTCTGCTAACAACATCTAGCACCTTGAGCACACCTGCTTAGAGAATGAATACTTCAATTATGATAATATGTTGTGATTTAGAATACCTCTATGTCCTCTGACAAATTACCCCTCTGCCCTTTGGCAGACATTGCATGTCTTTGGCTTAAATCTTTATTCCCAGGGTTCAATTCACTAAAGGCACATAGGTATATATCTTACTTTTGAAAATTCAAATATCTGCACCTTACCTCTTGATTCATTCAGTAGGTGAGAGTGATCTCGGCCCAGGAATTCAGCTGACTCTGGATACAAATGGAGTGAGGACTGTAGCTTTATACTCTTTAGCGTAAATGCAGGTCCCAAAGGCAAGCTTGTTTAAGAAAGGAAGTTCTCCCAAGTCACTCAGTTCTGAGAAGAAATTGTAACTGAGCAAACCGGGGCTCATTCACATGGTGCCAATTAGTGTTGAGAGTAACTGATCTTTATTTTCAATATTCCAACTTTGGGTGAGGGCTGGGAGCTCTCCTACTCAGAGCCCTGTTCTCCCACGAGTCCAGCACTTCCCTTACTCCCAAAAGGATATGTCAAAACCAAGTCCCATAGTTCCCCATCTCCTTATTTGTTAGCGCGCTCCTTCAGGATCTAGGGTACATTGTCTTCAGTTGTACTTCAGATAAGCATGTGCCATGTTACACTGGATCACAGTAGAGTCCATGAAGGCACAAGTCCTCAGAGAATGAGCTTTCTGTAGGTCTCCATTTCCAAGAGTCCAGATAGAGTCTGGGCCCTCAAGGCAGAGTCCTTGGTGGCTTCAGAGTCAGCTGGAGTGGGCACAGTCAAGGGAGCAGCGTGCTTGCTGTCCTACTAGCCCAGGCTGTTTGGCCGGATCCTGACTACAAACTGCGTAGCTGCTTGCTCATAGCACCTCCTCACATGGCTGCGACATCGTACTCCTTCTCTCAAGGCTGCCCACATTTCCTTTTAAATCCCGACCCAGAATGAATTTCCTATGTGACCTCATCTCCAACTCCTCCCACAGTGAAATACATTTGCCAGTTTTCCGCATATTGTTTTCGTTCTTTGAGCTGCCATTTTTAATCAGGGCAAGAATTCTCATGCCAGGGGCTTCTAGGGAGGGCCTTCACCTCCTCTGGCTATGTTAGGGATCAGGATAAATTTTTCAAAGTATATTTTATGAATTATGATGTTACAGTTGTCCCAATTTATTTTCCTTTTGTTCTCTCCCACCCAGCACCCCTTTCCCTCCAGCAATCCCACTCCCCTTAGTTCATGTCCATGGGTCATGTATATAAATTTTTTGACTTCACCCTTTCCTATACTCTTCTTAATTTACCCCTGTTTATCTTGTATCCACCAATTATGCTTCTAAATCCTTGCCTCATTTCACATTTCCCCCTCTGAGCTGATAACCTTCAAAATGATCCCCATATCTACTATTCTGATCCTATTCAGGTTGTTTGCTAAGTTTGTTTTGTGAGTGTTTGTTGTTGTTGTTTTTAACTTTTTTTAGGTTTTGTTATTGACACTTGAGTTTGTTGCCATTTTACTGTTCATAGTTACGATCTTCTTTTTCTTAAATAAGTCCCTTTAACATTTCATATAAGAATAGCTTGGTGATGAACATTCTTTAAGTCAATATACCTTTTGCCCCAGGTGGTAAGCACAGCTATTAGCTAGCTACCAACTTGCCATAGATACGCAAAGTTCCTTACATGCTGTAGTATCACCTTCCTCCATCACCCCAGCCATGGGCTGTGGAGACTTTGGGGATTCCTCCCCAGTTCTGTACTCCATTTCAAGATATACAGAAGGGTAGAAAGTGTTTTCGGGGTGGTGGGGATGATGAATAATGTAAAATGAAATTGATTCGTCCAGTAAGAGTTGTGTGGCTAAATTCACCACCCAGATTTCCCAAGGGGCATCAGCAAGGCTAGGATACAACGTCCAAAGAAATCTTCAATTGCCAAGTGGATTTGAAAATTGGGAGCTAAATAGAGGCTTGTGCTTATTATTTATCCAATATCTGACCTTTTCAGTCACCTCGGCTGAATTAAGAGATAGGTAGAAACTCCAGCATCATCTTCTGCCCTGTGCCTAGCCTTGAGAGATGCTTTCAAGTAATAACTGGAGCAAAAACACTCACAGAGGAGACAGGGACCAGCTGGGATTTATTTGTGTGACACAAACATGGGTGAAGGCCAGATATGGATTGGTGACTCACCCACATTTAGATGCAGTTTGTGTAAAATGTTTTCATTTCCGCATCATGGAAGCAAATCTGAGAGCTTTCACTCAAATCATAAAATTTAATTCCTTGCAACAAAAAGTGACCTACCCCCAAGCACAGCTTTAAAGAATCCCACTTTGACTCCTGCTTAGTTTCTGAATTAAGCTTAACTGTAGTTTGTATCTAATTTCAGCATAGGAACAACCAAAATTATATATAATATTTTGCCCCTCGGTAAAATCTCTTCTCCTGCATGAACTGTTTTTCAATAAGAATGAATCAAAGTTTGGTTAATCTTTAGTACCAAATAATCCTTTAAAGTCAAAATAGACTTTAAATGTTACATTTTCTTTTGAAAGGCATTGATATTCCAGCCCAAATGTCTGCACTTCGGGGTGGTGGTCAGGGATCAAGAGAGATCAAGAGAGTCCTTTAGCCTGTGTCTGTAGACATTCCTTTCCTAAACACTCATTTTATAGGAAAGTCTTACCATTTTTCATAAGTTTTAAAGAAGGCCAGAATTAAAATATTAAGGATTTATACACTGCCTTCAGATTTTCTAGTCCAACATTGCTTTTTAATGTTCTTGATAAAACCAGTCCATAGGAAATTTCTTGCTGACCTCAGATGTAATGTGGACTGTCCTGTACATTTTAACATACATATTAAAGGATATGATATATACATATCAAAAGATATGATACATACATATCAAAGGATCTTGACTATCACCACAGCATCTTAAAGGCAGGAGATCTTTGTGGCAGATAGTTCAAAATTATCTTAGCACCTTTACTGTGGTATCATTTACAGATATAAATTATATATATTTATGGTATACATGATCTCCATTCCTTTTGGATATACATATACCCAGAAGGGAAATTGCTGAATTATACAGTAGTTTTATTCTTACTTTTTTGAGGGACCTTGATACCATAAATTAATACAGCCATTATGTAAATCAGTATGGTGCGGTTCCAAATTACTTATTGAGCAATTACAGTGTCACACTTGAGATATATCAGTGAGACCAATATCTACCTTATCACCTTTAGTAACTCATATCCTTGTAATCCTATTTTTCCATTGAGAAAAAACAAGAGAATTGAACTGGATCTCACAGTATGGTTCTAGGATTCAATAGAATCAAGGAGCTTGCAATCCTTTTGTGTTGGCAACAAAGACATGCTAGTGGGTGCTGGTTATAAGAAGAAGTTTGACTGATGAAAGACTTCAAAGGATGGAAAAGGTCCTTAAATCAGGATTTTTAGCACTTTTATTGTGACATGTAATTACAGGTGATTTACCGTCATCTTTTTAATCTGGTTTATTAAAAAGAGCACTCAGACTATCCAAGTGGCAACTGTTTTTGCATTTTGCTGCTAATGTTTTTAGTCAGAAAAAAATGAATATATTACTGTCATTAAAAAATAAATAAATTTCCCTAGAAACCAGAGAAAAAAATTCTCTTGTGGGCAAACAGTGGGGAACATTTGTGTCCCTAAATAGGTAATGATACAGCATGGTCCCTGGAAAAGAACTGTTTTAACTTCTTGGGGAGATTGTTGTGCTAAAATTTTAAGCTTTACCAATAAGCAATTTGAGTACGGCTCCTACAAATTTAGAAAAACAAATAAGACTTTAGGACTTTGATGTCAATTTTAAATAGAAATTCCACAGTGTTTCATCAATTTTCTGTGTTGAGGGAAAATATCTTCAAGAATTGCCCTAATGGCTGTCCCCCTCCTAGAAGCAGTTTTTGGCTCCTTCTTGAATCTCTGTCTGGTTTGGCCTCCTCAGCTCCACTCCAGCCTCCACCATGGCCACAAGGGTGACCCAGAAGGCCTACAAGGTGTCCACCTCTGGCCCCCAGACCTTCAGCAGGTGCTGGTAGTCAAGTGATCCTAGCATCAGTTCCTTGGCCTTTTCCTGGGTTGGTCTGAGTGCCAACATGAACCTGGCCAGGGGTTTTGGCAGAGCTGTTAGTATGGGGCAGTCAGGCCAGAGGATTTCTTGGCCTATACATGGCTGTACCATCTGATGGGCGAGCTGGGGAAATGGCCTTGGGGTTAATCTTATCCTAGAGCCCTGGAACACTGAGCCCCAAGGGCAACCAATTTAGCAACTGATGTCACCTTGGGGTATACAGCTTCTTTGTTCCAATGTGTATAGAGTTTCCTTTGTTCCCATGTGTATATAAGATTGGCCTTGTTGTAAGCTCAGTGTGCACTACTGTTGTGGGAGGGCGGACAAACGGTGCATGAAGGCCAACATTCTCAGCTCCTGGCCTCATGAAAGCAGGAGAGTGGGTGTAGAGACACCTGGACTCTCTGCAGCTGTTAACCTAAGTGCAGCTGTGACAGGAATAGGCCAGCGGAGTGTGAGCACGCCAACACTCTAAGCTGCTCAGCCATGTGGTTATTAGCCTATTGCTTTCAAAAAACCATGCAAACCCTCCTGAAGTCTCCACTTTCGTCGTTTGTCACCAGACCAGAGGCCCCATCATCAGAATTTGCTGGTCCTACACCTGAGGCTATGAGACCTGACAACTGGTGTCATGAACAGCATGCCAAGGTGCCGTGCAGTCAGCAGGGTGCCGAGGTGCTGGGACCTGACAAATGACACAGTTGGCAAGATATCCTGCTGCTGCTGCCTGACAGGGGATCATCAAAACTGTCCACGTGACCCAAAGCCTGCTGAGCCCTCTGAAGCTGGAGGTGGCCTCCAACATCCAGGCAGTGACCTGAGTTGCATGAAGATGGAGATTTCTAAAATTAAGAGAAACATCAGCAGAATCCAGGGCTTCAAAGCTTCCCTAAAGGCTGTCATCACTTATGTCAAGCAGTATGGGGAGCTGGCAGTCAAGGATGCTCAGGCCAAGGTGTCTGAGCTGGAAGGTGCTCTGAGAACTACCAAGTAGGACATGGCCTGGCAGCTGCGTGAGCACCAGGAGCTCATGAACGTCAAGCTGGCCACAGACGTGGAGATCATTGCCTACTGCAAGCTGCTGGAGGGCACGGGAACTGGCTGGCATCTAAGAGGCAGACTGGAGTATCCACACCAAGACCACCAGGGCTACTCAAATGGAATCACCAGGGACACCCACAACTATGGCCTGCGTTCCAGGCCAGCATGGGCTCTGTGGGAGCCCTAGACCCCTCAGGGGCACCAGCACCAGCTCCTCCAAGGGGGTGGCTGTGAAGAGGCATGAGCCCCAAAATGGGAAGCTGGTGTCTAAGTCATCTGATGTCCTGCCCAAGTGAACAACTACTGCAGTCCCTCCTGTCTTTCCAGTGGGTGGGGAAAGGAGCTGTGCAGGGAGTCAGGGGAGTGAATGAAGGGCACAGAAGACACACCTGAAGCTCAGATCCTGTCCTCAGCTCACCATTGGGGTGAGGGAGCTTGCTGCCTGGGATACCACCTCTTATCCTGCCCCTGACAAAAAGCCAAATCAAGTGTTTTTCCCCCAGTATCAAATTTCAGCTGGCTCTGAAAAATAAACAAATAAAATTGTACTGATTGACAATACTGTTTTTACTCTCTACTATTTTTCTTGTTTGTTTCTTATTTGCTTCTAGTTTGTTAAAGTATAAATAGGTATAATAAATAGATGGATAGATGGAGATGAATAGACAGATAAATAGAGAGCAGAAAATTAGGTAAAATTCCAGAAAGAAGTATTGATTTATAAAAGTAAAAGCAAAGAGTATCATTTTGTACAAATGGCACTTTAGTATAAAACTATCTCTTGAATTGTCATTATGGTTCCCCTAAAACTGAAAAGGAAGTTTGTTTTAGAAGCAGTATAAATTAAATGAAATTCAGGAGGAAAAAAAGAAGAGAAAGAAAAACAGACTTGCATAAAATGGCTCTCTGCTGCCCTGGCTGGTGTGGTTCAGTGGATTGAGCACCAGCCTGCAAACTTGAGTATCCTGGTTTGATTCCCAGTCAGGGCACAAACCCAAATTGCCAGCCAGGTCTCCAGCCAGGTCCCCAGCAAAAGGCAGGTGAAAGGCAACCATACATTGGTGTTTTTCTTCTTTTCTTCCTCCTTCCCTTCCCCTCTCTCTAAAAATAATAAATAAAATCTTTTTTTTTTAAAAAAGAAAAGGCTCTCTAAAGAGACCTGAATACCAGAATCTACAATCCTCTATTTCTCTCAGTTTTCCAGTCTTCTTCCCTCCTACAATATCAACAGATTACTCCTGGCCTCATTCTTCAGAACATAGAAGGAAATCACATGGGAGCTTCTTCAAATTCTCTCCACCAACTCTGAAAAGCTGTGTCCACTCTCTCCTCCATGCTTTCTTGTCCACGAGGAGTTTCCTCCTTCCACCAAAAGCCAGTATGCTTTGTGCAGTATTTTACCACCCTGCTCAGCTGTTACTCTATCTCCTACCCCTCACTTAGATCATTCCAATTAGATAGCAAATATACTCTGCCTTTCCCATGTTAAAAATGTTTTTCTCAAATCCTACAATCCCCCAAAACTACCCAATAACCTGACTCTGTTTCAAGGTGAAACATCCCTCAAAGAATATGTGTGCTGATCCATGTCCTCACCAACCATGTCCTCCTTCATCTAGTTTGAAGCTACAAAGACTAATCTTACTAGAATCATCAATAACTTCTGTGCTGCAAAAGATAATGGGCTCTTGTTAGTCGTATCTTGTGTTTTGTCTTCTAACAAGTTTACTTAGTTGACCACAGTGTGCTTGAGAGATTTGTTTTTCTAATTTAACTAATTTTATTGTTGTCTTACATTAATCCCATTTTTCCCTCCTGCTCTCCTCTTCTCCACCAGCCCCATCCCCACCCCCACCCTCCTACACACAGGCAATTCCACATGTTGTCCATGTCCATGGGTCATCCATGCCAGTTCCTTGATTAAACTCTTCCACCTCTTTGCTTCTTTTTCCCACTTCCCCTTCTCCTCTTCCCTATGCACACTGAAAGTCTGTTCCTTTTTTCCATGTCTCTGGTTCTATTTTGCTTGTTTGTTTGGTTTGTTCATTATTGTCCTTCATGGGTTGAGATCATAGGATATTTTCTTTCACTGACTGGCTTATTTCACTTAGCATCATAGTTTCATCCACATTGTTACAAAAAGTAGGGGTTTCTTCTTTCTTCCTGCTGTGTAGTATTCCATTGTGTAAATGTACCAAAGTTTTTTGATCCAGTCATCCACTGATGGGCACTTAGGCTATTTCCAGCACTTGGCTATTATAAATAATGCTACTATGAACATAGAGGTGCATAGGTTCTTTTGAATTGGTGTTTCAGGGTTCTTCAAGTATAAGCCTATAAGTGGAATTGTTGGGTGATAAGGTAGTTCCACTTTTAGTGTTTTGAGGAAGTTTCATATTGTTTTCTATAGTGGCTGCACCAGCCTGCATTCCCACCAACAGTGCACCAGGGTTCCCTTTTCTCCACATTCTTGCCAGCACTTCTTGTTTGCTGATTTGTTGATGATGGCCATTCTGACAGGTGTGAGGTGGTAACTCATTGTGGTTTCAAATTGCATCTCTCTGATGGCTAGTGATGTTGAGCATTCTTTCATATACCTATGGGTCCTTTCTGTGTCATCCTCAGAGAAGTGTCTGTTCAGATCCTTTGCCCAGGAGAGATTTATTTTCTTTATACCCATAATCACACACTCTTCTGATTTTTTTCTTTCTTCTGGTCATGCCTGTCTTAGGACTCTGTGCTCAGTTGGGCTGCTCTCATTCTAGCCCTGTCCCCATTCTGCACTGTTCTACAGTCTTTCATAATTAAATTTCCACTTACCACAAGCTGCTAATATATCTTATTTCTAATGCCCAATCATTAGTAATCAACATGTATTTCATATCTTAATATCTCCACCCAAATTTTCCTAAAGCTTCCCAAACTAATCATATCCAAAATGCAATCATTCTCTTCAAATTCTCTTCTCCCCATTACATTCCCCACAATAGAAGACAATACCATTATCTATATGCTCGTACTGGAACAACGTAGATGTACTCTTGACCTGACACTTTCATCTTCTAAATCCAATCATCTATCACCAAGTGTTTTGATTTTAACCCAAAAATATATTTAAAATGTATCAACTTCCCTCCATCTCTGTCCCCACTACCCTAGTACAAGCCACCAGATTCTCTTTTCAGATCCATCAACTCAGCTCCTATCAATCAGTCCTCTCTCTTCTCCATCCAGTCCATTTTCTTCACAGCTGCCACAATCAGGTTTTTAAAACACAAGTATAGCAACCAAATGCTTCTGCTTAAAGTGTTGCAATGTCTTCTTTTACTTGTAAGTCTGAAGTGTGTAGCCTGAGACAGAAAATTCCATGCTTCTGCAGCCTCATTGCATACCTATTACATCATTCCACTTACTGGGCCTCAGGGAACCTCTTTCAGGTCATTCTTGCCCATGGCCTTTTCATTTGGTTTTTGCCTAGAGTTCTTTCTTGAGTCCACCAGTGGATCCTTTGCCCATCCTTCAGGCTGTATCAGCTGAGGTGTTATTTCTTTATGGGAACCTAGCCTAACCTTCTTCTACAAGTGTGGTACCCAGTTAGTTACATGCTTTTAGAACAAATCATACTTATCATCATTTTAGTCTAGCAATGAACCTGTTGCCAGGAACTTAATAGAAACTCTAAATATATTTATTGAATAAGTGCTATTGAGGGAAGAAAAGTTATGACAGTCTAAAAGATCTACATTTAGAGGATATAAACATGGAATAAGAAGGGCTTAGACTCTTAATGGAGGTTTATCTATCAATGTTCAGTCAACAGGTGATTTTATCAGCTAGTGCCCTTCATCTCTGACTTAAACCAGAACATCCCAGGAACAATGCAGCTAAGTTAGTTCAATTGTCCCTTACAGCCTATAAGTGGTTTGACCCAAGAACACTTGGAGCAATGCCAGCAACCTAGAGAGAGTTGGCCCAACAGAGCCCAGCAACTGAGAGCCTGGGCTTTGAAGTCAGGCACAGCTTGTAATCCTGACATTTCTGGTTAATAAGTGATAGCCTCTGAAACCCATTGTATCTCCTGCAGGGTATATTTGAAAAAGGAACTAATTACACAGTATGTTGTTTTCTTCATGAAACCCCAGTGTGTGTTAAGGAAGAAAAAGCAGAGAATTCTCATTTTAGGAATGTTTTGCAACTCCTGAATAACTGATTTGTTTACAATTCTTGCAAATATAGCTACTTATATATAATACGTAAAGTAATATTTATAGTACTTATATGCATTATACATCCTTTTTCTGTGCAAGATCCAAAGTTATTTTTTCAATAAGTAAGCATGACTGAAACATGTTATTGTGAAAGATAAAAAATGTAGATACTGTATATTGAAGACAAATATGCCAGCAATAGAAGATTCAAATTAAGAATGAAGTCTCTAGAGGCAACAAAAAAAATAAAATAATCAATAGGATTTATCTTGGTAAAGCCACAGGAAAAAAATGAAGAGGTGATATCAGAAAATATCCAGATTTCTAAACTTTAAAAATGTAAACAAGTTAAGCAAAGGGTTTTTCACCTCAAAGGTTGGCAACAGTGTTTTTTAATCCCAAGACACAGTACTTGGGATGCACTGAACAGGCATTCTCATATGCTATTCACAAGTGAGTGAGGTGATATAGAAATCACAGGGAATGAACTATAAGGTATATCAATAGCTTAAAAAAAGTTCCATGCCAATTTACCCAGTGTTTATTTTCTAAGAATTTATCCAAAAGAAGTATTCACGGAGATATTTTAAACAAGCTTCAAAATTATTTTTAAAATAATTATTTTATAAAATATATATAAACATTCTGTGGATCTAAGTAATTGCTCAGCAAGTAGGTACTATGAAATCCTATGTAACTTTTAAAAGTAATATTATAAATAATGTTAATGTCATCAAATGAAAAATATTTTTATATATTAAGTAAATATCAGGTTTAATATAATGGAGACTAAACAATTTATGTTAAATATATTACTAAATATAAAGTTTACATAAATTTATATATAAATTACATAAATATATAATGGTATTAAAATTATCTTTGGATTATAGTGTAACATGAAATTTTTTGCTGTCAGCATGAATATAAAGCTATGTGTTTTTAGCCTGGGCTGGTGGCACAGTGGATAAGATGCCAGCCTGCAAACCCAAAGGTCGCTGGTTCAATTCCCCAGCCAGGGTACATAACGAGGTTGCAGCCAGGTCTCCATTCAGGTCTGTGGCTGGAGGCAGGTGAAAGGCAACTATACATTGATGTCTCTGTGTCTCTTTGCCTCTCTCCCTTCCCCTGTCTCTGAAAATAATAAATAAAGTCTTTAAAAAAAAAAAAAAAGATACGTGTTTTTAAGTAGTTAAAAGAGTAATAAAAAATGATTGTTGGAATTAAGTATTTTCAAAGATAACTATTATAACAGATACTTTATAAAATACCTAAGTACTATTTTAGGCATTGGAAACAGAAAGGAGAATAGAACACAGTCTCTATCTCAAAAGCCTGAATTCTAGTGTAAACTCATTCCATTTAAAATCTCACATAGTCCACATTCTACTTACAACTAAAGTTTCTAGTCACTAAAATCAATCTCAGCTGAATTAATAATGAAACAAATGTCTGGGGATTTGAGGTGGGACAACACAGGTGAGAACAGTGGAGCAAACTGGTGGTGGAAGCCAGGCTGACTGGCCTCCCATCCACGATGGAGGGAGACTCAGGCCTCTCAGCCCACCTGCACTCCCCAAGTTGGGGTCTGTATACTCTTGGCCCTCCATCTCTACCCAGATGCACCATCTTCCAGCCCTGAGCTAAGCCTCACTTACCAAGCCTTGACTTTCCAGCTGGATTTTCACATGAACAGTTCAAGAGCTGGGGCCAGTTGGGGAAGAAGAGACCATGCCTAAATCTTTGCGAGCCTCTTAACCCATACATGGCATGGCCTCTCCCTTTTTTAACAAGGCTGGCCTAGTCATACTCTGAAAGTAGTAGACAGCTGAACCCTGTGGGTGTGGCCCAGGGGCACCAGGTGCCAAAGAGCTGGAGGCTTCATTGAGCCACCATTAGTGAACACCTCTCTCCCATCCTTGGGGGCTCCCCTGGGCTCCCCATCTTGCTTAGCATGCTCACGGAGACCCCTAGGTCTTAAATGATCCTTAAGATGATTGCCAAGCTCTTTTAGCCTGTCTAGCTCAGGAAAAGATGACATATCCTACTCTGCCTTATGTTATTTTGCAAGTGGTGGGAAAGTAAGCTTTCTGAATCCATGACACATGGGTCTGTATCAGTCAGTGGTCATCATGAGACAGATCCGTCTCATTATCTAACAAAGAGGGTTCAGTATACTAACTATAAGATTCAACTTTCATCCCTAGAGACAGTGGAACAAAACGAAGAAGTTGGAGTTATTAAAGCTCAAAAGCTCGAAGATGAGGTCCTGTGGATCTGGGACCTGGCCTCTAAGAAGGGAATACTGCATGATGGGCAATGGCTCTCTGAAGTGAACACAATGAAGTTGATTCTGCAAGTGGGTGGAGAATTTGTAATCTGAAGCTACTGGTATTACAGGGATAAACCACTGCTGCAGGGGTAAAGAAGCATTGCTAGATTCTCTCAAGGGAAGCAGACAGGAAGGTGCAAGGCCTCTAGGCTTTCCAGTCTCCCTGAGCTGCCTCCTAACAGCAGAGCTCACCAGGGGAAAACTGGAAAAGCAGAAAGGTGGATCAGGAAACCCATCCCAGAATATCAAGTAAGAGTATAAAAGAGTGAGTTGGAAGTTGAAAGAAAATATTAACAGACACAGAGTCAAAGCAGTCCTTGACCTCTTCTGGAATTGTCAGTGGAATGTGCCTGGGAAGTCAGCATTTGTTTGTTTGTTTTTTGGATTTTCTTTCTCCTCACCCAATGATGTGTTTATTGATTTTAGAGAAAGAGAAAGAGAGAAACACAGCGATCAGTTCCCCATACTCACCCAACAGGGGATCAAACCCACAACCTAGGCATGTGTCCTGACCAGAAATCAAACTCAGAGTCTATTGGTATACAGGATGACTTTCCAACCAAGGGTGCAATCCAGCCAGGGCAAAAGTCAACATTTTGATCATGGTCTTTGCAGCAGTCTGCCCCCTAAAAGGCAATCAATCCTGCCTATTTATTTCCAAGCTGCCCTCCAGGAATCTGTCTCTTTTTCTCTACAAAAAGCCAACAGGATGCCTAAACTTTCAAAACTTTATCTGGAATCAACAAATGAGATGAGGCTATAAGGTTCCCAAAATCCTGTTCTAGAATCAGCCCAATCTTCAAGTGCCTAAGAGAGACAAAAGCTTGATGATGTGAGTCAACATTCATCTAGAGCAAGAAGACGTCAAGAATGTAAACCCATGTATACACCCTTTGCAAATTTGTTTCTATTGCCAAGCCTATTGGTATTCTTCCTCAACCTGTGAAGTCTTTTATAGCCTATCCTTGCTTATTTCCAGGAAAGGATTTTCTTGGGGAGTGTCTCTGAGATTGTTTCATCCTTTTCACTGAGGAAAAAGAGCTAGAGGCAGAGAGGATGTTCTAAAGTGTGGTTGATGTTAGCAAAAGACATGAAGCTAAAACATTGACAAGACAAAAATTGCTTCGAATCCTAATACTCCAGTGAATCCGTTTTCTGTATACCATGGCTCTACTGAGGAAATTTGAGAAGATGTAGACTTAGAGAGAGGGGAAGGGAGGAAGAAGGAAAGAGAAATATCAATGTACGGTTGCCTCTGACACTCCCCCCAACTGGGGACCTGGCCCACAACCCAGGCATGTACCCTGACTGGGAATTGAACCAGCAACCCTTTAGTTCACAGGCCAGTACTCAGTCCACTGAGCCACACCAGCCAAATCAAGAAGATGTAGACTTCTGCTATACCAAATAAGCCTAAAGGACATTGTCAATACTGAGGTCAAAGCCTAGTGAGTCAACTGTATGCTCTTTACCACCATAGGTAATGTTCATTATTACCATTGTATAGTTCTGTGCTGATGCTGGATAGGTGAACATGCCTACAATTCTTACATCTCCTGTGTCAGCGAAAACCAACTGGCATCCAAGAAGAGACAGGTACTGTTTTACCAGCTGATTTAGGAACCAGCCAAGTACCTGTGACACCTATGAAACTCTTGGAATGCCCTTAAGCCTCAGGCTCTCCAAATTGTTGTTTATGCTTATTCCATTTTATCTACAGTTGGGAGAAAGGGACTATG
Source organism: Noctilio leporinus (assembly GCA_004026585.1). Classification (NCBI taxonomy): domain Eukaryota; kingdom Metazoa; phylum Chordata; class Mammalia; order Chiroptera; family Noctilionidae; genus Noctilio; species Noctilio leporinus. The sequence goes on from PVIW01003754.1 coordinate 21,568, forward strand.
TATTTTAAAAACATCTTCCCTTGCTCTGCACAATCTTTTGTTTTTTATCAGTCTTAGTTATCTTTTTCAGCAAAAGCCCAGGAATAGTGCTATTTCCCTCCCTTGCTAAGTATGTGCTTGCCCACATGCATTTTAAGTACTATTAAAAATAAAAACATTGACCAAGGTGACTATTAGTGGTGATTGCATTTATTTGGATAAGTTAGGCTATTTGCTGTAATTTTTTTTTTTTGCTACCTTCCTTTGCATTACATTTAGAAATGAAAAATGCATTAGCTCGCTAAATGTAATAATATCATAGATAATCCAGTAAGAAAATGTCCAATTACTGATTTTTCTAGTTTATCAACATGGTCTGTTTATAAAAGGCTTAGTTTTAGGCTTCAGTGCACTGAATTACTGTGTTCTATTTTTTAAATGATAAATTAAAGCTCTTTATTTTACTATTCCCCAAACTCCATTACAGGACAATTTTTTAAAAAAGGAAAAAAAAAAAAAAAAAGAGTTGCATAGAAAAAATTACTTATCTATCATGCATTGGAGCAGGATGGCTCTTTTCCGCTACCCACATAAAGAACACTTTACACATGTGGACAGGGCCTCTTACAACCCCCAAATGCACATGCACATTCATGTACACACACACAAACACATTTACCCACACATACACAATGAACAAGTTCTTTTCTACTACTGTAATATTATTATTATTAGAGTAAATTTGAGCAAAGGAGCAGAACATGAAGACACTGAGAGCTGGAGGAGAAGGAGCAGTGTCATAACCACCTAAAACCTGAGTGGTAAAGACTCAGGATCATGGAGACAAAGTTTAAATATTTAAAGTATCAGTTCCTTCAAGCCTCCTACTTCTTTTCAGAAGGTATCTATTTCTTGACTCAAAGTCACAGAATATTATATGCTGAGCCTTTAAAGATATTTCTTCCTCACTACTACTGCTCCAGCTACCTTATAATTAGTGACAATTCCTCTCAGGTTCTGGCACCAGGCTGCCAGTCTTTGTTCCCTATTCTGCTATGAGTTATTGCCTTTTGCTGTTACTCCAGGCATATTTTAATAAGAATTTCAAAGTAGTCATATCAGTGGATTCTATCAAATTTTACTTTGGCTTAGCAATTTAATGAAAAATGAACTCAATCAAGAGCGCATTGATCCCTTTTGAACCCAGGTGAAAACATAATTATAAGTATCAAAATAAGAAATAAGAAAAAGAGGAAACACAAAGCAAAAGTTTAGTAAGAGGATTTGAATAAATGGAGAGATAAACCATGCTCCTTGATGACAAAAGTTTATAATATAATATATCATAAAACGTAGTCTATTTTTCTCCAAATAATTGATACATTTGGTATTTCCGACCAAATATTCACCAGAGTCATGTTTTGGAATTTGGCACAATGAATATAAAGTCATCTGGGTAGAATACATGATTGAAATTAAAAAGAAAAGTCTTGGCTGGTGCACCTTAGTGGATTGAGTGCTGGCCTGCAAACAAAAGAATCACCTGTTCAATCCCCAGTCGCATCACATGCCTGGGTTGTGGGGCAGGTTCCCAGTTGGGAGAATGTCAGAGGCAACCACACATTGATGTTTCTCTCCCCTCCCTTTCCCTTTCTCTAAAAATAAATAAAAACTTTAAAAAAAGAAAAGAAAAATAAGTGAAACTTACCCTAAGAATACTAAGTTATATAGTTATAAAATTCTTACAGTAATAAAGCCACAATGAAAGAAATGTTACAAAATATATCCTTCAGAAAGAATGTATCATTTGATAATGGTAAAATTCAAACCGTTATGGAAAATGTTAGAATCTTTCAAAAATTGCATAAAATTACCAACTCTCATAGGAAATTAAATAACACTATTATTTCATTAAGTCATACAATAAGAAAACTTTCAGGTGAATTAAATGTTTAATAATTTCCTGAAACAATAACAATAAATGGGCTAAAATTAAATACAGGTAAATATTTATATGATTTTCAATAAGGAATTTCTTTTAAATATATGAGCAAATACAAATACAATAACATAATTATATAAAAATAATACTGTTGTGCAGTATAAAATACCACAAACATATGAAGAATGAAGAGAAAACTGAGGGAGTTTTTTTGTTAACCACGACAGACAAATGATCCATAACTTTTTTCTATAAAGGATCATACAAAAATAATTTTAAACTGTGGAGGAGGAAAATAATTTTATCTGTACTCATCTAGATTCTTGGCTTAGACCTCCTGTTCCACCCCTCACTCTTGGAATAAAGGACAGATTCATTGGAAAAACAAAACAAAACCCCAGACAGATGCTATACCTCCTATACATATGGATGATACCCAGGAAAACTTGAGTAACTCTCTAAAATGGCCAAAGTTACCATCTTAAGTAGCATCTCCAGCTAATGGCAAAGCTGGAGGCATCCAGCTAAGGGAAGTGATCATGCAATACAGGCATATATAGTAAATAAGGCACAAACTGTTATGCAAATTTAAGTCATTCTAGAAATTTGGTAATTTCTTTCTTCCTGGTACAGGGTGAGAGAGAGGGAGAGAGACCCTTATAAATGGAGATTTCCCTTAAAAATGTAAATGTCTCTCACAAAAGAGTAACTTATACTTGGTTTTCAGAGCTTCTCTCTCATGTCTGCTGTTTTTTAAAAACATAATTAGCCTAAAGTAATTCTTATGCCAAGGAGACATATTTTGGGATGGCAAATTCTGCTCCTCTTCTACAACAATAACACCATATAGGGAGAATAAAAAGTAAAAAATATAAAGAAAAAATCACTGTATAATTTAAAAGTATCAAAAAATCAGATGAAAAGTATTCAATCCCATTTATTGAATGAGAAAAGCATCGAAAACTATAACATGCTAAAGTTGTAAAGATAGAAAGCTCGCCCTGTCCAAGTAGCTCATTTGGTAAGAGTATTGTCCTGATACACCAAAGTTGAGGGTTCAATCCCCAGTCAGGGCATATACAAGCATAAACCAATAAATGCATAAATAAGTAGAATAGCAAGTCAATGTTATTCTTTCTCACTTCCTCTCTCCCTCTCTAAAAACTCAATCAATAAAAATAGGTTTAGGAAAAGGAAGTCCCCATACACTCCTCACCCAGTTTCTCTTATTGTCAACATTTGGGTGCTTGTAACAACTAAGGGGCCAACATTGGTACAACCATAAATTGAATGCTAATCTGTGGAGTATTCATAAATAAAGATGTTCATGGTTGTAGAATTATAAAATGGAAAATATAACATTTGAAAGTCCAATAGTAAAAATATTTATTCTTATTTATCTATGTTTTTAATATATTTTATTGGTTTTACTATTATAGTTGTCCCAATTTTTCACTCTTTGCCCCCTTATCCCTGTACCCTCCATTCCCTCCCCTTGTCCAAAGGTCATGCATGCAAGTTCTTTGGCTATACTGTTCTTAACACCCCCTTGCCTCTTTTGCACCTTCAGTTTCTCCCCATCATATGCTGTTGGCCCCTTTCCAGCTGCAGCTCCAGTGCAAAAGAAGTGAGTCTGTGTTAAGTCTTAAGACTGTTTCAGGCCCTTTAAGAGGAGACTCCTAAGAACCCCAGTTTCTTCTGCCACCCCAAACCTCACTGGTTTTTGCAGCCAGAAGTTAAAGGGATGTATCTTCCTGGTGCTGGAACCCTGGGCTGGGTGGTATAGTGTGGGGCTGAAATCTCCTGCTCCCAAAATATCTCTCCTGATTTCTATCTACTACACATGGGTATTGGACCACCCATTCTGAATCTCTGTGTCCCCACTCTTCCTACCCATCTGAATAAATGTGACTTCTTTAATTCTTTTGTTATTGGATTTCCATATAGTATGATTTTCTAATGATTTTGGGTGATAGGATTTTAAAAATAATTTAGTTGTCATTTTTGCCATGTTTACCTATTCCTCCACCTTGACTGGTAGAACCCAATAATAAAAATGTTTAAATATTATGGCACATTTAATCTGTGGCTCGGAAATGATTGTTACTAAGAGCTACCTGGGAAGTGTGTTCAAGTGCAGACTTTACCACAGCATCATTCCTTCTGCAGTCAACTTTCAATTCACCCATAACTATAATCACCATTTTTAGCAAAAAACATCATTTCTCTAAAAATATGTAATTCTGTGTAGTCCTTGTTCTACATGGTAAGTACCACTGATTTATTTAAGTAATGATTCTCAATTGTTATATTGGTGTTGCAGGGAATGTTTTTTTTTTATCTGAAATGATAATGATCATGAGATTTTCAGCTCTTAGCAAGACTATGGACTGAGCTGATATGAGGCCATTCTTTGCTCAAATAGTTACAAATATTAGACAAACTATAATATACCAAAGCATTACATGTATAAGTAACTTCAAATTCAAAAGGGAAACTACGTAGGGCTAGAGAAATACCAGGTTTTAAAGCAAAATATATCAAGCACGGAGCAGATGATTCCCTGCCCCTGGGGAATCTGACTCAGGTAGACCTGGGGTGTGAAGGTCTAAAGCCTTAATTCCATAGAGAGGGGACAGAGATTTGGTCTTGGGCCTCTTGAGACAGGGCTCTAGAATTAATATTCTACATTAGGCCCCAACACTCAAAGACTTGCATCCTCTATGTAGAGGGAACTAGACAATTTTTACCCACAACCAGAAAAGTAGTAATGAAACTTCATCTCGAGTGTTGCTTCAAAACCCTGGCTGTTGCAATGAACATAAGGGAGAATACTTGCATATTCTTTTGAATTAGTGTTTTGGGTTTCTTTGTAAATTTACATAATAGAATACTACTTAGCTGTAAAAAGGAAGGAAATCTTACCCTTTGCAACAGCATGGATAGATATAGAAAGCATTATACCAAGTAAAATAAGCCAGTCAGAGAAAGATTAAGTACCATACATTTCACTCATATGTGGAATCTGATTAACAAAATGAACTAACAAAGAAAATAGAGACAGACTTATAGATAGACAGCTATGAGGGAGGGGCAAGGACTAGATGAGGGTCTGGAGGGATTCAGCAAAAAAGAAAAATGAAAGATCCCTGACCCATGTGGCTCAGTTGGTTGGGCATTGTTCCACAAAATGAAAAGTCGCTGGTTCTTTTAGGGTAGCTTTTTAGGGTAGCTGGTGATGCAGACTGTGAAAGAATTCACAAAGAGAAGAAGATACAGTGAACAAACTTTTATTCACTTTCCAAGAGAAAAGGGACTCAAGTGTGTAAAGATACACCAGTAGGTGGTTTTGAGTTTCTATTGGATTATAATTATATTGTATTATAAAAGGGGTGGGTTACTGTTGTCTGGCCTCTGGGCTGTTAGGGGCATGGCAACATAGGGAGGTTTCTGGTTGGTTTTACATAGCTGCAGTTTGATCTAATGTTATCTTTTGCTTAAGCTATTGGGGGGCGGGGGGGGGGGGGCGGCAATTAGTCACATTCTGCTTTTGCCTTTCCAGCAGTTTTCCAGTCCTGGGGCCATAAGTTCAGAAGAGTAAAATGGCAGTCACATTTAACAAGGTCATGGGCTATTCGACAAATGGTGTTGGCTTTATCATTTCAACTCAACTTCAGTCCTGGGCACTTTTTGTTCCCAGTCAGGGTGTGGAGAAGGCAGCCAATCCATGTTTTTCTCTCACATCAGTGTTTCTTGCCCTCTCTTTTTTCCTTCTTCTCTCTCTCTCTAAAAATGAATAATTAAAATCTTTTTTAAAAAAGAGAGAGAGAAAACTTCATGGATATGAACAACAGTGTAGTAACTGTCTGGGGGCTTGGGGTAGGGAGAGGTAGAAGAGCGTATAGGAGGGATAGATGGTGTGGATACAGGCTTGACTTGGGGTGCTGAATGTACAGATGACATGTTGTAAAATTATGCACCTAAGACCTATTTTGTTAACCAGTGTCACCCCCAATAAATTCAATAAAAAAGAAAAATAAAATAAATGATCTCAGCTGAGAACTTTGGTAGAGAAGAATAGTGGAGTATGTCTCATTATAACTCAACACCCCAAACTTGAGTCAGGTATGAGCTCAGGCTTGGAAGTTATATTATGTAAATGGATTACCCTATGACGGGAAATTAATATTGACCAGTGGTCTATAGATTAGCAACATGACTTAAGCAGAAGTAAATGCAAAACTGTCCTGGAGAGATACTTTTAAAATGCTGGATGCAAAGTACAACTACAAAGAGAAAAAATGAACCAGGAGTGGAAAAACAAACAAACAAACAAAGCACTAAATTTACAATAAAAAAACACAAACTACACATGAAAATAATTCATTATGAAAGTTCACTGTGGCACAAAAGAGAATTAGCACACTAGAATGAATGATATGAAAATCTAGAAGATCTACAATATAATGTACTTCAACAATGTAATAAAATAAAAATATGAGTTATCATAATATCATTATGAAACAAAAACTTATTTAAAAATAGGTAATTAACTTTCCAGAAATAAAAGATATTATCATTCATTTCAAATGCATAGTGGATAGTTTACAACATATATTAGGCACAAGTTGTGTACAATAGTGTTCTGGAAAATAAGTCTAAAAAAATGTTATCAGGAAGAAGTGCAAAGAGATAATGAGATCAAAAGTATAAACTTAAGTTTGAGATATATAAATAGTAAAAATGAATATTTAACATATATTTGACAGTATTTTCAGAAAACAAAAAAGTGAAAAAAGGCAATATTTTAAAAGATAATGCCAAATGTTTCTGGAATTTATGAAAGACACAAGTCCTCATATCATTAAATCACTCTGAGTCCTGAAAACTGTAATAAAGATAACCCACATTTAAATATATCCTACCAAAGTTTCTAAATAGCCAAACCAATGAGAATGTCTGCAAAAGAGGAAAAGGCAGAGCTCTCAGAGAAATAATTAGACTGAAGTCATATTTCTTTTATACATCAATAGAAGAAAAAAGAATATGGGATAATGCCTTTAAAGTGCTAAGAAGAAATTAACTACCAACCTGGGCAGTTTGAAGGAATTTAAAGGAAAAGTGAAAATGTCATTTTCAAACCATGTCTGAGTTTGCCTTTCAGGATGAAAGAAATATTAATTCAAAAATATTTCAATAAGAAGCTGATAGGACTCAGAAACCAAGTATGAGACAGAGGAAGAAAGGTGAGCAAAGCAATTTTTGTTTTATTTAAATAAATATTAATTTAAAACAATATTTATTAAATGGATTAGGTAAATAAACAAGTTGAACCTAAAATATTAGACACCAATACCATGGACTATTGGAGAGGGTGATGAGAATCACACTTTTTATGTTCTTTGTGTTGTGCAAAAAGAAGGCATTGGTTAATTTTGAAATTAGTTGAATCAAAATGTGCATATTAAAATAGAACCATAATGTATAGCTTATAAATTAGCAGAGGGTAAAAGGAGTACAAAAAAAAGTTAAGTAGCAAAAAACAGAAGCACATGCATGGGAAGGATATGCAGCATTATAGAAATATAAAACCACTGGTCAGAGATTTTTTCACACCAATGTAGGAGAATTCCTTCCTTTGTTGATTAAAGGAGTGGGTTCTGAAATTAGAAAGAAAGTTTTAAGTCTACCTGAAGCATGCTTTGTCCTAAAATTATAACAAAGATTGGTATTTGTTAAATTCGGGTTAACATAAGTAAGTGGGATGCCATTATTTTATTTTCTATTTTATTTATTTATTTTTATTTTTATTTTTTAAATGACTTTATGCATTATTTTTAGAAAGAAGGGCAGAGAGGGATAAAGAAAGGCAGAGAAATATCAGTGTATGGTTGCCTTTCACCTGCCTCCTGCTATGAACCTGGCTGGAGACTTGGCTTGCAATCTGGTTATGTGCCCTGACTGGGAATCTAACCAGTGACCTTTGGGCTTTCAGGCCAGCACCTCCCAACTGAGCCACCAGCCTAGACCCTATTTATTTAATATTTTATAATAAAAGTAAGAGCAAAGGGAAAATATTTCTGAAATATTATTAATTTCAAAAACATTAAAAATATTATGATCCCATCATTGAAGATGATGCATTTATATTTATGCATATTTATATGTATGCATTCTATTCATCATTCTGTAGCTGTTATTTAGATATTTATATTTTAAAGAAAAGATAAAGAAACAATAGCTTTTGTTCCCTGAATAACAAAATCAGGGTTTAGAGTTTTGTGAACACGATCTACTATTTGTATTCATGAAGTAACACAAAAAACCCAACACAATAAAATGCTTTGAATACAGAAGTAAATTCCCTACAGTAAAAGGTTTTGTGTAGTTGTCTAAGGCCTTGGGCAAGCAACCTAATAACAGGTCTACATTAAAAAAAAAAAAAACTGTCATTCATTGGTTTTGCCATTTGCTCAAGGTCATATACGTAGCTGTAGAATTGAGATTATTAACAATATCACCAAATTCAGCTACCTTTCTTTCCATTATACCTTATGTTCATAGAGGAATAAAAAATACTTAGATATTATCAAGGCAAAAATTAGACAAGTAAGGAGATTGACTGTATTCATGCTACTGCAATAGAGAGAATCTGAGACCCAGACTGGCAGGATGGTTTTGTCTTATACTTTCACAGGAATATATAAGTGATTCACAGTTAAGGTTGTTTGGCAATCAGGGTAAGTTTTAGATGAACAGAAAATGTTTATCTCTGTACCTAGTTTTAGGGAAAATCAATTCTAATCTTAGCTATTCACTTCTAAGATAAAGAATGGGAAATTGAGTAGGGACAAAATTGGATAAGTCTTTGGCCTTTTAAGCAGGTTCAGCTGAAAAAGAGGGTTGTAGCTGGCCTTATCAATATGAAGATGGAAGTCAGCTTACACATTAACTTGTACTGTAGCAGAAAGAACTGTATTGTCACGGTTAACTATATGGATTGGATACAGATTGTTTGGGTTAAATTCTCAATTTTGCTAACTGGTTATATGATCTTAGCAACTCACTGAATTTCCATAGCATTGCATACCTGTGGAATCATAATAATCACAGTACTTTGTTTTATAAAAATTCAATAAATATTAAAAACAGCCCTGGCTGGTGGCACAGTGGATAAGGTGCTGGCCTGCGAACCCAAAGGTTGCTGGTTTGATTCCCCAGCCAGGGCACATAATGGGGTTGCAAGCCAGGTCTCCAGCCAGTTCTGTAACTGGAGGCAGGTGAAAGGCAACCATGCATTGATGTTTCTCTCCCTCTCTCCCTTCTCCTCTAAGAATAATAAATAACATCTTAAAAAAAAAAAAAAGTTTAATTGCACAAATTTTTTATCTCATAATAAAAGACAAATTGACTGCATACCCAAAGTATTTCAATGTGAGTAATGTTATGTTGTATATTTTTTATTTCAGACTCTCCTTGGCAGTTAACAAATATATATTAAACATGTAAGGGTATCTATCTTCTTTACTTCTATTTTTTACATATTATAAAATTTTCAAACTATCCCTGGCTGGTGTCACAGTGGATAGGCATCAGCCTGCGAACTCAAAGGTCGCTGGTTTGATTCCCAGCCAGGGCACTTAACCAGGCTCCAAGCCAGGTCTCTAGCCAGGTCCTTAGCTGGAGGCAGGTGAAAGGCAACCATATATTTATGTTTCTCTCCCTTTCTGCCTCTCTCCCTTCCCCTCTCTCTAAAAATAACAAAATCTTTAAAAAAAAATTTCAAACTAACATAAAAATTGATGTAATTATAAAGTGAACATCCATATGCCCTCCTCTAGATTCTACATTAAGGTATCATTATATGTGGTTTATTACATGCCTACATAGCTATGCATGCATCAGTACATATTATTTATTGAAGTACATATTATTTATTAAAAATACTTTAAAGTGTTTCAGGCATCAGTACAGTTAACCCTTAAACACTTCTGCATGTGCATCATTAACTATAATTCAATATTTTTTTATAGTTCTTTTGCTAGCTTCTTTTAATATATAATAGCTTATTTGAAATCTTGTAAGACTTAAAGGTATTGGATCCTCACTAAATTGTGTTTGTTTTCATTTCCACGTGTTGGGTAATGTTTCAATTTTCTGCCAAAATCAACATTCTATTACATTGTAAAATGACAATAACATACACATGTAAACCAAACCACTGCTGTCTGCCTGCCAGCCCTATCAGAAAGAGAAAGAGTGTAATTTTTCATCAAAAATATCATCGATAGAACTGAGTGACACACCGCTAGCAAATTTATCCCCACATCCCAACTTGGTTCTACTCCAATTAGATTTTACATTGGGGTTGATTGAGAACATTTTCCTAGGGGCATCTTGAAGACTGTCAGATTCCAGAACTTTTCAACTGTTGACCTACAAGATTACACAATTATATTATGATTGGATTTTCTGCTTCAAGTTTAAATCATTCATTATTAACAACTTAGTGTCATTAAATTTGCTAATTTATTATTTTGTTTGCTTTTAACTTTTCCTTTTTCTTACTTAAGTAATAGATGATCACTGTAGAACAAACTGAAAATACCCATAATCCAATTGCCCATACATGACTAACAGTAACATTTTGAAAATCTTCCCAACTTTTTATATGCATACGATGCAGTTTATTTTTGTCTGTTTGCCAATTTTTACGTCAAGTAAAAACTGCTTTATGGATTATCATTTGATTTGAAGATATGTTGGGATGATTAGGCTTAATATGGAGGCTGTATACTGCAGACACAAACTACTTTGAAGTAGCTTTAGAAATACCTAAAAGATGTGGTTAACTGCTTTTAAAGTCCATGAAACAGAAGCACATCAAATGGCATATGAGGCTATAGCATGGACAACTAACTCATGCAGTGTATATTGAGATATTGCAAACAGAGGAAACAGCATTGATTTGCATTTGAGCTCCAAATGAAAATATGGAAGGTAGGCAATTTGATTGGAAATTTAGCTCTTCTTCACAGGAGTACCCTATATACCTATCCTAGTAAGTGGTAGCAAGGACTTTAACTGTGTTTGATAATGACTTGGAGTATCCCTAGAAAGCCTAGTAATGAATGTATGTGTATTCAAATTTATTATAAAAATGTTTTAAAATAAAAAATATAAATAATGTTTCTAGGAAAGTTATTACATTAGTTAGAATTAGTCTTAACTGCATGTTATGAAAAAATCAAATTAACATTGGTAAAATTCACAAGGTTGTAGTCTTTCAAGTAAATAACATCACATCAATAGGCTAGTGGCTGCAGGAGCTCCAACCAACTAGCATATCAGTATTCTCACAGGAAAAGAAAAGAAAAGACAACTAAAAAAAGTTGCATGCTATTACTTCTCATCTTTCACTGTCCATAAATGTAAAACAAATCTAAATAATGTGATATTTATTCTACACTCATTTACTGAGCTAAAAGAGAAGAAGATTGGATATTGCAGAACAAACAGTAAAAATCTGTTATAGTCCACTTGGAATCTCCTATCCATTGTCCTGTGTTGTTTCAGTTGAGGACTGAAGAAAACTCAGCCTTACATGTATATGAGGTTGGAAGGTGAAAAGTTATTTTAATAACCTTTTCAGATAAATGTGAGCATGCTTGGATACTTAACAAGTGATATTTTTCTTAAAGAGTACTTACAATGTGGAATCTGAAATCATGTCAATGTATGTTTTATACTTTACAAACTTTTGAGACAATAAGAGTGAATGAAAAAGGCAAATAATTATTACGAAAATAACATTCACTTTGCAGATCCCTCGAAAAAATCTCAGGAATCCACCAGGGTGCTCAGAACCAGTCATATAGAGATAATCTTAATTTGGTCTTTATCTCAAGTCTGAATTGTAACCAATCTTTATCACTCAGAGACTTTATCAATTTAATTTCTCACTGTTTAGAATATACAATCAGTTGATATTTACAACATGAAAATTCTCAATTGTCTGGAATACCTTAGTTCTAGTTCATATCTGTTTGTAAAACTGTCAGTTCCCTATTGTGCCCAAATCTTTCTTGCAATATATTGCCAAAAAATACCAATACTGACCTGAATCTACTTGTTTTACAACCTGTTTCTCCACAGACCCAAGTTTAATATACACATAATATATGCATCACAGATTACCACAGTTGAAAATTTTAGAAAATGTTTTACCACAGAAAAATATGTAGTACCAACTTTTTCAGCCTCAATATAATTTATCTTGCCACCATGTCTTAATCACATAAGGAAAACCACATTTTTCAGGCTCTGCACTCCCCAGGACCCATCAAAACTGGATAAATTTTGCTGCAATAACAAAAAATAAAAACAAACAAAAAATAGCGCATTTGCTTGAATAAACATGGGATTATTTCTCTCTCGCTTTATAAATCAAACTTAAATCACCAAGGGGCTTTGAGAGCCACTCAAACACCAGGCCTGGTGGAGTCTCCATTTTTGTTGCTGTCTGCCTCAACCATGTGGTACAAGAAGGAAACGGAGCCCAGAAGTGCCTCATGCTGGCAATTAAGTGCTTCAGGCTGGAAATGACACCCATTAGCCATAATAGATCACATGGCCCCACCAACAACTAGAAGTTTCAAAAGTGTAAGCATGCCTTGTGCCTGTATTGAGAGGAAAAGTGGCTATAGGGGAAACTAGAGGACATGATTGAAGGTTTGTTCCAACTTACAAAGCTAGTTTCAACATTTTAAAACTGAACCTGCATTCATAAATTTAACATATTTAATTTTCATTTTTAGTCATTCAATTATCTACTGGATACATATATTTTATAAATATAATGAATTAAATATTCACCATGATGGCTATTCTTAAAATTTATTAGATATTTCAATATTGTATATAAAATATTTTTAAAATCAGGCATCTACATCAATTACCTAATCAAACTGTTACAGAGTGGAAGAAAGCCAAAATCCCCCACTCTGCAGTTTGGGGATGGGGGGTGGGGTAAGACTCAGTAGACTAGCCTTTGTTCTTTTCAGGCCAAAAAAATAGGAGGTGCCTTACCCAGAGGATAGTGAGGATGAGGCTCACAGTGCTAAGCAAAATTCTGTCAGTGGTCAGAACTGTTGACACACTACATCAAAGAGGATTAAAATAAGGGGCAACCATTAATCTCCCAGCTTCCCCAGCTCCCTGTGATGGACTGGCAGACAGGGACTCACTAGCTCCCCAGAAGGACCCACAGATGGACGCGTGGCCTGAGAACTCACCTGGTTTGAGAAGAGGAGGAGCAAAGGGCAGAAGGGAGACATGCAGCTTACACAGAGATAGGGAATTACATGTATAAAAGTTAGGGAGTGTGAGCAGTACCCTCCCCTAATTGGGTACAGCAGCTGCTGGGAATTTTGAATTTATAATTTATACCTGAAAATGCTAAGCTGTGAACTGTTGTGTTTCTGAAAGATAGTATCTTTGGCTTGTCTGTTTGAAAGCTAGCCTAATTGGGCAGGGCTGTATATTTTGGGTGTTTTTAAAGGGAGTGGGGTTTAACGGCACAATTGTACCTTTAATATAAATTTGGATGACCTTCAAATAAACAATATACCTTTCCTTTTCACCAAACTCTGTTATTAAGAGTCATTCCTGGTGGTGGGCAAATCAAGCCCATTAAAACTGGGGACCCCACCACAGGGTCCTATTAAAAAACAGTTGGTAATTGTAATTACAAGGCTAATATATAAGAGGTCTAATTCTGTTAAACAAAATTTAAAATAGTTCTCTGACCAAAATGCAAAAATATTCGAAAACAATTAGAAATAATGCCAGATATTCCCTAAATTTTAAAAATTGCTATTTTCTAAGGAAATAATTACCTCACCTCAGACTACATGAAACTACCTTTCAAACATTTTTGTTTTTGCTTTCTCAGCTTGAAGAAATGTTTTAATTATCTGAAGTAACTACTGAGTATCCCAGCAGACTTTGGGTGATTATGATGTGTCAATTTAGGCTCACTTTTGGTAGCAAATGTATCATCCTATGAGTGATATTGATAATAGGGGAGGCTATCCTTGTGTTGGGGTAGAGATTATATGGGAAATTCTATAACTTTTCTTCTTATTTTCCTGGGAACTTAACATTGCTCTTAAAGGTAGTGTTTTTATAATCATAATTAAATATGTAATATTTTTTACTATAAATTCCATAGAGCCAATGGATTCTCAAAGAATGCTTTCATCTGTCTTGTTGTTACACTGTCAAACTCAGCTATCTATAGTTAATTTATAGTATGGTTGAAATTTATGAATAAGAGTAGTTCCAATGTGAATACTGATTATTTTTGCATACTTAAGGAATAAGACAAAATGAAATTATGAAGTTACTTGTAAGCACTTCATGCACTTGTCAATGACATGTGAATACTTTTTTTGCTTAATTAGATAATGGTTTGTGAATAGTAAAATAATTTGTGCTCTTTAAAATGTAATAGCTATAAATCCAAACTCTTCAGTTTTATCTGCTTTATTATTGTTTTTCTTAATTTTGTTACAGCTACACAATAAATAATAAAGCAAGTCCTAATTTGTTGAGTTTGCTGATTTCTTTGGTGTAAATACTATTTCTGTGGCTGGTTTAAAACTACTAACATGACAATATTGAACATGGACTTGGAAAGAAAGAGATGCTGAGGAACACACTTGTAGTATTTTTACCCAACAGATACAATAGTAATAAATAACCTTAAGAGTATAGATAACAGAAAAAAAAAAAAAAACTAGTAAAATAATTAGAAAATGTGAGTTTTGAGTTGTTATTACCTGTTTTTATAAAATTTAATTGTATGTTTATGTCACTTCTTAAATAGCTGTGTTGAACAACTGGCTTGCAAAATTCCTCAAATTATATCATTCAGCTGTCAGTGCTGCATGGGCCAGCTCCAGCACATCACTGAATTAAATGAACAATGATCACTTCGGGGAAGGCTGCCTTGGAAGCCTTGCCCTCTTTGCTCACCCAAGGCTAATAGTCAGTTTTTCACTGCTCAAACTTGGTTGGAGAATCTTCCTTTGCAAAATAGGGCTCATTGTAGGAGAAAGACCTAAAAGTACTGAATTGGAGGTTCTCCTACTAAATAGCTTGGCTAGATCATTCCATTTGGAGGCTCACAGCCAAAAGTGCCTTTCCCACTCTAGAGCTTCTAGTCAGTTTAGTTCTCCCAACTATAATTAGACAAGCAAGAATGTGTAGAACCTGATAACTGCAGCTCACATAAAAGAACAATCGAAAAGAGACAAAATAAAATGAGAGGAAGCATAACTCTGCAGAATTAAGAAAATGTCCTCCAATAAAGACCCTGCACTATCAATGGTATTCTCAAAAGAAAGAGATGACAACTATGACATAATAGGACATTACATAATATACAGCATGGTGATATAGTTAACAATACCAGTTATATATTTTAAAGATTTTTTTTTAATTGATCTTAGAAGTTCTCATAACAACAGCAACAACAATGAAACTTTGTGACTATGTGTGGTGATGGATGTTAACTAGACTTATTGTGATGATTATTTCACACAATATATAATAATGATGATTATTATGGTATTAAAAACAATACCATATTATTAGAGAGGAATGTTCAAGATACTGAAGAAAAATAAACTCTTAGAAATTCAACACACTGACAGAAATGTAAATAAATAAAAGTTAGAAGGAATTTACCAGAAAGAGAAAATAGAACAAAATTGAAAAGAAAGATAAAAGGCAATGGATGTCTATAAGTTCTTGGTGGTGATGGTGGTGAATGTCAATTATTCCTCAATAAAGGGTTCTTTAAATGAGGAAAGATCAGTCCAAGCAGTTTAATATCCAAATAAGGCAAGTTCCAGAAAAAGCTATTAGAGAAAAGAGAAGAGATAAAATATATTTAGGAAATTTTCCTGGAATTAAAGTACTGCGTATTTTAAATATAAAGAACGCTAAGTATTCCCAGCATAATATATAAACATTTAATACACTTTGAATATATTTATTACATTTTAGAATGGTAGGGAAATTACAAATACCAATTTTTTAAATATTCTGTTTATTTTTAGAGAGAGAGGAAGGGAGGCAGAAAAAGAGGGAAAGAAATATCTCTTGGTTGTCTCTCACATGTCCCCAGCTATGTGCCCTGACCAGGAATAAAACAGGCAACTCCTCTCCCTCTCTCTCTCTTTCTTTCTTAATATTTATTTATTCTTAGAGAGAGGGGAAGGAGGGAGAAAGAGAGAGAGAGAGAAACACCAGCGTGTGAGAGAAACACTGATCAGTTGCTTCTTCCACACACCCTGACTAGGGACGGGCCTGCAACCCAGGCATGTGCCCTGACCAGAATTGAACCAATGACCTTTTGCTTTGTGGGATGGTGCCCAACCCACTGAGCCATACCATTGAGGGTTCAGATATCAATATTTTTAAATAAAACAAAATGTAGAATTTTAAAAGATCAGTGATACTAGCTATAGACCTAACAAAATCAGTTGAAACTATAAGATAATAGAAAAGCAGCTTTAAAAATCTAAAGGAATATTATATAAAATCTCAAATTCTCTACTCAACCAAGGCTATCCAAACAAAACATTCAATCCAGTGTTCTTGTCATGTGCTCAAGTGATAAAAAATGGCATTCCCGTATTTACTTTTCCCTAAGGAAGGTAATGTTTGACTTATGTTGTCAACAGACAGGAACAACAAGCAAAAGAAGAGTCCATACTAGAAACAGTATCTAGCACAGGGGAAAATGAATGAGATGCTTCAGGATGAAGGCAAAGTTTCCTCCCACTATGAAAAAAATGCACCAGCATAGGGGCAATTACAGTCAGACAATAGCAGGTCAGAAAGCCGGGGGTAAAGAAAGAAAGCTACAGGCCAATATCTCTGATGAACATAGATACTAAAATCCTCAACAAAATATTAGCAAACCAGGTCTAGCAATACATTAAAAAGATCATATACCATGATCAAGTGGGATTCATCCCAGGGATGCAAGGATGGTATAATATTCATAGATCAATAAACATAATACATCACATAACAAAATGAAAGACAAAAACCATATGATCATATCAGTAGATGCTGAAAAAACATTTGATAAAGTACATCACCCATTTATGATAAAAATGCTCAGCAAAGTGGGAATAGAGGGAGCATACCTCAACATAATAAAGGCCATATATGAGAAATCTGCAGCCAACATCATACTCAATGGGCAAAAACTAAAAGATTTCCCCCTAAGATCAGGAACAAGACAAGGCTTTCCACTCTCTCCACTTCTGTTCAACATCATTTTGGAAGTTCCAGCCATAGAGAAGAAAAAGGAATGAAAGGTATCCAAATTGGAAAGGAGGAAGTCAAACTGCCATTATTTTCAGATGAAATGATAGTGTATACACAAAACCTGATAGACCCCACCAAAAAATTACTTGGCCTAATAAGCAAGTTTAGCAAAATAGCTGGGTATAAAGTCAATATCTAGAAATCAAAAGCATTTTTGTATACCAACAATGAAACATCTGAGATAGAAGCTAGAAAACAAATCCCATTTACCAGAGCAACAAGAAAAATAAAGTACTTAGGGATAAACTTAACCAAGGAGGTAAAAGACCTGTACTCAGAAAACTACACAACACTGAAGAAAGAAATTAAGGAAGATGCAAATAAATGGAAGCATATACTATGTTCATGGATGGGAAGAATTAATATCATTAAAATGTCCATATTACCCAAAGCAATTTATAGATTCAATGCAATCCCAATTAAGACACCAATGACATATTTCACAGATCTAGAAAAGATACTTCAAAAATTTATATGGAGCCAGAAATTACCCTGAATAGCCACAGCAATCTTGAGAAAGAAGAACAAAGTAGGAAGAATCACAATACCAGATATCAAATTATACTACAAGGCCACTATAATCAAAACAGTTTAGTACTAGCATCAGAATAGACATATAGATCAATGGAACAAAACAGAGAGCCCAGAAATTAACACAGGTCTCTATGGTCAATTAATATTTGACAAAGAGGGAAGAGAGAACTGGGCAGGGACATGTAAAAAATAAAATAAAAAGCTAGGCCACCAGCTTACATCATACACCAGAATAAACTCAAGAGATAAAGGACTTAAACATAAGTTATGCCCCCATAAAAGCCCTAGAGGAAAACATAGGCAGAAAAATTTTAGATATCTCATGCAACAATATTTTCTCCAATACTTCTCTAAGGGCAAGGGAAATAAAGGAACAACTAAACAATTGGGACTCTATCAAACTGAAAAGCTTCTGCTCAGCTAAAGAAAATATCAGGAAAATTAAAAGAGAACCAACTGTATGGGAAAACATATTTGCCAGTGATACCTCAGACAAGGGTTTGAGATCCAAAATATATAAAGAATGTATAAGACTCAACCCCAGGAAGACAGACAGCCCAATTAAAAAAATAGGCAAAGGGGAGAACCAAGATGGCAAGGAGTAAGTGGAGCTAGACCAATCTCCCAACGCCAAACTGGAATTACAAATTAATTGGGGAGAAATCATCCAGAATAACCAACAGAACACCATCTGGAGAGAAGCCTTATTACCAATGATAGAACAGAAGAGTCAATTCATCACATGATGAGTAGGAAGTGCGGAGACCCGAAAGGCTGACAGGGCTCCCACAGGTGGCAGCTGAAGAGACAGAGAAACATCCCAGCAGCCAGGGGTTCCACCTGGCTAAACCCTCAACTGGGCTTCCCAGCCTATAGCAACAAAACTGAGAGTAAAACAGCAACCAGCTGTGAAAAGCAAAAAGCTGCCAGATTTATCCAGTTTGACAAAGAGACCGAGTTCTTAAAGGGACCACACATGAAAATACAGGGACACCCAACTACCTGGGACTCCAACAGAGGGAGGGAAGAGTGGACTAGAGACACTTAAGGAGGGTTTGGGGCAATGGCTTTAGGGGGAAGAGTTGAGGGAGCAGCCCATGAGTCCAGTGCTGACCCATCCCCCATACAGCCTGCAGACCACTCTTTTCCAAAGGGTGGTAGCCTGAAGGGAAGCAACAGCCCCACCCATAGGAATTAAACTGCCCTACCATCAGTGTCTAAACCTGATCTCAGATCACAGGTTGTGTGAATTAACAACTGGATTCATCCCCCCCCACTCCCAGGGGTGCCTAAAACTGACCACTGATGTGATCAGTGACTGATTGGACTAACAACTGAAGAAGACAAAGACAGTAAATCTCTGGTAGTCTCCAACTGACTGACTAGGACTAGACTGGGACACCAAGCACAAATCCATGAAGTAAAAAAAGTGCACGTCTATATCACAGAAGGTCACATCACTAAGACAGTAAGTTAAAGCAGATCAATCCAAGAAGCAGAAACAAATAAGAGCCACCTCAAATGGGGAGACAAAGAAATAAACCCTCAGCAAATGGAAAGGAAAAATCCCCAGGAAGCGTGAAAAATGAAATAGAGGCAAGCACCCTATCAGCCATGGAATTCAAAATAATGATGATAGAGAAGCTCAATGAGATCAGCGAGTTCAAAGAAAACTACAAACGACTCCAGGAGAACTACTAAAAACTCCAGGGAAGTTACAAGAAACTTAACTAAGAACTACACCAACACTGAAAAGGACATAGAAATCATCAATAAGAGCCAGGAGGAAATGAAGAATACCATTTCTGAATTGAAGAGCACAGTAGAAGAAATCAAAAGCAGGCTAGAGAGATCAGAGGATTGGATCATCGAGCTGGAGGTCAATGTAGAAAAAAATTCCCAGACAATGCAACAAAATGAAAACAAACTGAAAAAGAATGAAGAGGTTTTAAGAGAGCTGTAGGACATGAAATGTAATAACATCCATATCATAGGGATACCAGAAGGAGAAGAATAAGAACAAGGGATAGAAAACCTCTTTGAAAAAGTAATGACAGAAAACTTCCCTAACTTGAGGAGAGAAGTTGTCATGCAAACTCAGGAAACACAGAGGGTGCCAATGAAGATGAACACAAACAGGCCCACTCCAAGACACATCATCATGAAAATAGCAAATTTCAAAGACAAGGAGAGAATCCTAAAAGCAGCAAGAGAGAAATAGCTAATAACATGCAAGGGGGCTCCAATCAGATTATCAGCTGATTTCTCAACAGAAACACAAGCCAGAAGGGAATAGCAAAAAATATTTCAAGCAATGAAAAACGGAGGCCTGCAACCAAGAATACTCTACCCAGCAAGGCTCTCATTCAAAATGGAAGGAAAAATAAGGAGTTTCCCAGACAAAAGAAGGCTAAAAGAATACACCTCCACCAAACCAGCATTGCAAGAGATACTAAAGGGTCTGCTTTAAGAAGATGAAGAAACAGAGAGACAGACAGGAACACAGGTACAAAGGGAAAAATAGATAATGAATAAGTACCTATCAATAATGACCTTTGGTTCAATTCCCAGCCAGGGCAACATAACTAGGTTGCAAGCTAGGTCTCCAGTCAGCTCTGTAGCTGGAGGCAGGTGAAAGGCAACCATACTTTGATATTTTGCTCCTTCTCTTCCTGTCTCCCTTCCCCTCTCTGAAAAACAATAAATAAAATCTTAAAATAAATTAATTAATTTAATTAAATAATAAATAAATAACCTTAAAGGTAAATGAATTAAATGCACCAATCAAAAGACATAGGGTAGCTAAATGGATAAGAACCAACTTAAACTTATGAATGCTTTAAAATGATCTTGTTATAAATAGATTTTACTAAGTAAGGTATAATTTTGTATATTACTTGTATCTGCATTACTGCAGGTTAAGTTTTCTTAGATTTGAATTATTTCACAATATGGGAAAATCGTGTTACTTGCAATAACTCAGAAAAATCTAATGCAGTTAAGGAAGAAGAAAAAAGTAAGAAAATGTGGATGTATGTTACATAGAAGACATGCTATCTTTCTTATTTACTGTTACAAAATATGTGCTTATTTGTGGGTGTGTAATATATAGATTTTGTTAGCAATTTATGTTTTAAATAGCAACCAACTTGTCATGGGTTTGTTGTGAAATCAGTCAATCTTTAGGTTAGAAAAGATGCTGAGAATGAAGACCAATTTGGGTGAAAGTAGCAAACTACTAAACTATATGATTTGTGTACATAGACAATATATACTCTCATGTAAATTAGATGAGACTCCTTTCAACTAGATCATGGAAATATACATTTCCAGTTATGAAGGCTCCCAAACTGGGGATACTTGGGAAAAGGAATTAATGCTATAGTAAACTTTATTATTGAAATGTGAACATACCTAATCTCTACCTCAACAGACTCTTACATAGTTCAGTGGTTAGTTTAGGACCACATAGGAAGTCAATCACAGGTTCAAAAAAATAGCTAGAATACTATTCTACAAAATGATTTAAATCCTAGAGATTTTTATTTTTCATCTCAACTTAGTAGGCATAATCATTTCTACTCTGGGCAACAGCTGAGCATTGCAAGTACCATTATTTCTGAAGGCTTCAACTTGTAAAACACATGTAGAGGAAAAACGGAGGGTATTGAAAGAAGTAAGACCTGTGCACAGCCTAAATCAATCAATCAATCAATCTATCTATCTATCTATTATTTAGATGGAAAACTCCAAAAAGAATAAGTTGTAGTTCTAGTAGCTTAAAATAAAGTTGAGTTGTATTATTGGAGAGGGGAGAATCTGACTCAAAAACCAAACTCATTTTTTACTATGGGTTTGGCACTGTCTCTAGAACAGCTTTCACAAAAGTCAGTTCTGCAGTGCACCATTTCTGTGATATATTTCACAAAAATAGCATTCCAGAGTAAAATAAGTATTAAAGAAGAAAAAAACTGCTTAATCTTGCTACAATATATCTAAGATACTATCACTTAACATGTAATAATTATGTAAGTTATTGGCATATTTTAAATTTTTTGTATTAACCCTTCAAAATCCAGTATGAGCTTTAAATATGTATAAAAATATGGATGTGTGTGTAAGTGTATTTTTGCATGTGTTTGGTATTATTGCATTTCATATTACATAAAAGAGTAATTCTTTAAAGAAATGAATTAACTAGGCATTCTGAAATAATGAAAAGAAAACTTTGTATTAATATGATTGGAGAAGCTGACAGAAGGCAGTAATTAAATGATGAATTGTCTGGATGTGAAAGGAAAAAAAAAGTACACATTGGTAGTTATAGGATAGACAGAGGGATGTTAAGAAGAATAAGGGAAATGGAGAAGCCAAAGAACTTATATTCATGACACATGAACAAGAACTAAGGGGGGCATTGCTGGAGGAAATGGGGTACTGAGTGGAGAGGGGGAAAGGAGGGAAAATTGGGACAATCTGTAATAACAAAATAAATAAAATATATTAATTTTAAAAATGGGCAGAGGTAGGCCCTGGTTGGTGTGGCTCAGTGGATTGGCACTGGACTGTGAACCCAAAGGTAGCTGGTTCAATTCCCCAGTCAGGTCACATAACCAGGTTGCAAGCTAGGTCTTTAGCTAGGTCCTTAGCTGGAGGCAGGTAAAAGGCAACCATACATTGATGCTTCTCTCCCTTTCTTCCTCCCTCCCTGCCCTTCTCTCTTAAAATGATCAATAAAATCTTTTTTTAAAAAACATAAGAATAAATATACAGTTTTTTAAAAAAGTGGCAAAGGACCTGAACAGACACTTCTCTGAGGAGGACATATAAAGGGCCCATAGACATATGAAAGAATGCTTAACATCACTAGCCATTAGAGAGATGCAAATTAAAACCACAATGAGATACCACTTCACACCTGCCAGAATGGCCATCATCAACAAATCAACAAACAAGTGCTGGTGAGGATGTAGGAAAATGAGAACTCTAGTGTACTGCTGATGGGAATGCAGACTGGTGTCGTCACTATGGAAAACAGTATGGAATTTCCTCAAAAAACTAAAAGCAGAACTGCCTTATGACTCAGCAATATCACCACTAGGATTATACCTGAAGAACACTAAAACACCAATTCAGAAAAACCTATGCACCACTACATTCATAGCAGCGCTGTTTACAATAGCCAAGTGCTCCTAACAGCCTAAGTGCCCATCAGTGGATGATTTAATCAAAAAAATTTGGTACCGTTATATAATGAAATGTTACACAGCATAAAGAAAGAACTCCTACCTTTTGTGATATCATGGATGGAACTAAAGAGTATTATGCTTAGTGAAATAAGCCAGTCAGTGAAAGACAAATACCACATGATCTCACCTAATACAGGAGACTAATGAACAAAACAAACAAGAGAGCAAAATAGAACCAAAGGCATGGAAACAAAGAACACACTTTCAGTGGGGAGGGAGGAGGGGAATAGTTTAGTCAAGGAACTAGTATAAATGACCCATGAACATGGACAACATGTGGGAATGACTATGAGAGAGGGGATGGGGAGGGAGGGGCAGGGGAGAGCAGTGGGGGGAAAATGGGATAAATGTAATACAACAACAATAAATTAATTTTTAAAATATTTTTTAAAACAGAAGAAAGCAAGGAGAGATTGTTTCAGGGAGATAAAATGCATAGTATGACTCATCTTCCTGAACATGTAAAGGGAAATTTAGACAACTTTCTAAGTGTTCAAGTTTGAATTAATAACGAGCTCATAGAAAATCAAGCAAATATTTATTTTTTAAAATGTGATGCAGAAATAAATAATCCATCAAGACTCAATTATGAGTAGCATTTAAATACTCATAAGAATGTTAATGACAATTATTAGTATTATCAAATAATTGCTATGTTAGGGTGACGGAAATGGGAAGTACGAATGGATGTGGTAGGGTGGGATCACAGAGATGTTTTTCTAATGGGAAGTGAATGAATGACATTTGAAACTAATCAAAAAGTAACAATGTTATTTAACATGTTATTTAGAGCCATTGAAGTAAATAAGGAAAATAGCAACCTATTCCCAGCCAGGGTACATAACCAGGTTGTAAGCCAGGTCTCCAGCTAGGGCTGTTAGCTGGAGGCAGGTGAAAAGCAACCATACATTGATTCTTTCCCTCTCTGCCTCTCTCCCTTGTCCTCTCTCTAAAAATAATAAATAAAATATTTTAATAAAAATATAAAATAAATAAAATATATGAAATGTAAGAAGCAATAGTACTTAGGTTGTAATAATTTCCCCAATATCTATTTAATAAAAATTATTCCACTCCTATCATAATGGCTTAAGGATCTAAAATATATAAATTCTGAAATCTGTTCAGATCTGTTAGAACTTTATCTTAGATTAGTTTGGCAATGACTATATCTATTACATATACTCAGTAACTTAATTTGCATCAATAAATATTGTAGCTTTCCTACCCCTAGTTTTGAGTCTGAATATGAAAGCATAGTTTACATGTAGCTATCTAAAATCTCACCTTTTTTTCAGTGTGGTGAAATGTGCATAACATAAACCATCCTAAGCATTTTTAAATGCACAATTCTGTGGCATTAATTATACCACCAATGTTGTACAACCATCACAAGTACCTACCTCAAAATTCTTTTACCACTTCAAAGAGAAACCCCATAACCATTGAACAACAATTTCTTACTCACTCTTCCCCCAGCCCCAGATAAACACTAATCCATTTTCGAACTCTATGACTTTATATGTTCTAGGTACTTCATATAAATGGAATCATACAATATTTGTACTTCTATGTCTGGTTTATTTTAGTTAGAATGTCTTAGTTTCATTGATATTGTAGCAAAAATCAAAATTTTATCCCTTTTTTTAAGTGGGATAATATTCCATTGCATGTATATACCATATTTTATTTACCCCATTTATCTACTGATGGACACTTGGGTTGTTCTCTCTTAAACACTAACTTTTAAAGCAGCGTTTAACTATTTTAGTTTCATAGTTATTTTAATTGTGCATGTTTAACATTTTTAATATTTTGTGCTCTGCTGCTATAGAGAGCAAAATAGTATTGATTGTAATCTTTTGAGTTTATAAAGGTATAAATGATTTTATTAAACTCCACTTGCCAAAAATTAAAAAAGAAAAAGCATCAATTAGAGTTTTCTAAATATAAATGTTATATTTAGGGAATTTTTTACATAAAGATGCAAATTCCAAAATTTGAAACTGCTTTACAGTATATTATATTATTTGGAATGCAAATTTTAAAATGAAGGATCAGAAAATATTATTAAGGTATAGCATTATTCTTAGAAACACTTGTGAGCATATACAATGGTAATGAACTATTTATTATAATTACATGAGGAATCACAACTACCAAAAAAAAATGATGTAACAAAAATGCCAAGCTAAATTTTTGTTCGCCTTGCAGTAAAAAGAATCTGTATATGTCGGAGTTCAATTAAAAGAATTTCACGAGCATAATGGTAAATATATCTAAAGACTAAAATGGGATATAAATATGCAATTGTTCAAATTAATGATGAAATTTAAAATATTTATTACATATGGAAATATTTTTCTAAAAATATAGGCTGAGAGGAATGAGATATAAAACAGAATTAAATGCTGCTTGTCATACATTTTTTCCTAAATGCATTTGTGAAAAGTGACTTCAAACTTTAATGGAAAGTTTTCTTTTTATTTCTTATTTTTATCTTAATAAAACTGAATATCATTAAGACTTTAGTTATTGGTAACTTAAATAGATTCATACAAATTTTAATAAGTTTTTGTCAAATTATACAATATTATGTTTTAATTTGACCTGGTCAGCACCTGCAGCTTTGTTACCGAACAGCAAGTTGGGGTCCCACTGACACCCTCTAGGCAAAATTCCAGAGGCAAAGGAATCTTGATTCAAAAGCAGTCATTTAAGCCTATCAAGTCACATCTTTAACTACTGAAGCCTATCAACTAAGACTAAACTCTAACACCTGATTTTTCTATCTTTTCCCCTCTTAGTTTCTGTAGGATTAGTTTACAAACTAAAACAACACAATGTCCAAGAGCTACAAAATTCTGGAAGAATGGCAGGTTTCTGTTTTAGAGTCTGTTCCCTTTAGCACACCAAAGGAATAAACCTGCCACCCTCTGCTAGAACAGCCTGATCCTAGGCTGTGCACAGAGTTCGTTCTCATTCAAAATGCCATCTGTTAGGAAATGCAGGCAGCTGCAGCTTCATCATCCAGACATCTGTGGGGAAGAAAGCCTGAGTCAGAAAGAACATGCCCAGGGGCCAGAGAGCTCAGCCGGAGGGAGAGAGCAGAGAGAGAGGGAGAGGGAGAAAGAGGAGGAGGAAGGAGGGAAGAGGGAGAGGGGGAGGGGAGGGATGGGAGGGAGAAGAGGGGGAGGAAGCCCAGGAACCACAACAGCTCCTCTTTTTATTTCCATTGTCTCTGAAGGCATTCAGCTCAGCTTCTTAGCAAATCCCATTTTATCCTGCTTTCCCTTGCCTCTGAAAACTCCTCCTACAGCCCCTCCTACTTCTCCCCAATGATCTTAATCAGCTCTTCATATCAGCTTCTCAATTCTTTAAATTTCTAAATTATATCTGCCTGTACTGGACTATTTTATCATTCCTTTCTACCAAATTCTCTACAGGTTGGTCTATTATGTAAGCCATTGTCTTAACACTGTTGTCCACCAAAAACAAAAACCAAAAACAACCATTTAGGCTGTAATAAAAAAATAAAAGGCATTTACTTGAGCTAAAACAGTGCTAAGACATAAAGATTCAGGTAGCACTCCATCTGCGTTCTGGGGAAGACAAAGAAAGCTTAACTTTATGAAGTCAAAAACACAAGTTTGTAGCAAAAGGAACTTTTTCTATTGGCTCTAGCATGGAGTCATGACTACCTCAACAAGGATTGGTCAAATTCCAATGGTGTGATTGTGAGTTAAGCAAATTCTGGGATGTACTGCTATAGCAAGCGTGAAAATGCAAGAGGTCAAGCCTCATTCCGGTCCTCTAGGTCAATGACAGATACTGGCTGACAAACCAGATTGGTCTCTTTCAAGATAAGTATTACAGATGTTTTCGTTGCCATGGTGAAAAGAAAGTAGAGTTCAGGATGTGGTCTCACAGCTGGTTCAAAAGTGATGAGGTGTGATGATCTCCAAGCTCCCTTTAATTTCTTTTCACACTGACTGAGTTTCAACTCCAGTGGTTTATATCTCTTTTTCATGTGATGTCCTTTGTATTTCTGGGATATCTATTTTGTGATATTGCATCTCATAATGGTTTTTTTTTTTTTTTTTTTTTTTTTTGTAGCTTGTTTGGGTTTTTGTATTATTACTGCAACTCTGCTATTGAATTAAATTTTCCTTGATTTGTCTGTTTCCAGGAGTTAGACATAGTTTTAAAAACATCTACTTACTTGACATTTCATTTTTTTATCTAATTTTTTGTTTATTAACCTAGTTTTAATGTTTTGTGATCACACTTTTCATTTAAGGGAAATATTTCTTAATGTCAGGATTGGGATTTTTGTTTTATATTTTCTTTTCTGACCTTTGGCATATGTTCTTTCATACTTAATGTAGTATTTAATATGGATTCCTTCTAAATTGTTGTCAGTTATTTGTAGAGACATTGATTTTCATTTTTTATATTAATTTTCTGATTTTTTACTGTATTCATTTTCCAATTATAGTGATTTCCCTGTTTCTTCATCCTGACCAAAAGTCATGCCTTTTTCCATTATTTAGAGTTGAATTGTGTTCTCTCTGAGGATTTTATATAGCCCCTTTTAAAGTGTTCAGCCTGAGATGAATAGAGAACAGGAAAATAGCTCTACCCTTGCCCTACTATGCCTGCCAAAAGGAGACTAAGAGAAAGCCCCAAGACAGGATCAGAGTTGAATGATCTCTGAAATCTGTATGCATCCCAGGGGAATGGGTAGTGTCAATAGTGTTCCCCTCTGACATTTTACATCATCCTACTCTTCTATGCACCATGATATGTTAAAATCCAATTTTAATGACCCCACACCATGTCCCCCCCATAAATGGAAAATATGAACACCCAAGCTTATTTATACAAGTAATAAATGAATATTGTCCCAAAGAGAAAAGAGGGGCACTCAGTCATACATTTAGAGATAAGTATCTCCACTCTATCTTTTCCATACTAACCCATCCGTTCCTTCTTAAGAGAAGGGCACTGAAATTACTTTATTTTGTATTATTCTAGGCTTGTTTCTGTTTTCCCTATGCTCTTTTCCCAATGGTTTTACAATCCATTTCTAAGGCTTTGACTTCCAAATTTTTCCTTAGTCATGACTCCTAAAAATTGTCTTCTACAAAGTGGATACTCAATAAATATTTATTGAATGGATTTTACACATAGTACAATAAATAATGTGTATTCATTTTTCCATCAACTTGTTTTCTATTTAGCAACATATTATGAAAATCTTTCTGTTAATATATATTGATTTTATCCTACTTGTTAATCTTAACTATGCATAGTATTCCATTTTGTGAATAATTCCTATTGCTAGACACTTCCTGGCCTTCACTTCTTTCCTATTACAGCTTTGATCTTACAGTGCTCAGCCTTGTACACATGGTCTTGAATACATATGTTCTTGTACCTGTATTTCTTCAGGGAAAACACTGAGAAGCGAATTGCTGGAAGATTAAGTGTTTGATTTTCTATGTAAACCTTTAGATAATTAAAATACAAGTTTGTAACTTTAAAAATATTGTGATGTACTCATGCAATTCTAAGCAAATAAAATCTTTAGCCTTGTACATCTGCAACATGTATATTTATAAAGAAATTTTATAAAATATACTACCAATATTATCTTGAAATCAGAAGACTATTCTTTTATATGTAATAAAAATGAAATAGAAGAAGGGGGCCAAAACCACAGGTAAGTTGATGTGTTATATATTTTTACTGAATAACATTTTTTTTTTAAGTTATGCATGCTGAAATGCCAACCTGAATAGAAAAGGAAAAGATCATTAAATAATGGGGGAGGGGGAAACTTAGACAGCTCATCTTCAAATATTTACTGCAGTATTACATTGGGGATCATAAACTTTCTTACAATTTATGATATGAAGTGAAAAGGTAGGAAATAAAGATAATGGCATTTTTATTCAAAATCCTAAAAGTCATGAATGTGCTGTATGTCTTTTATCCTGTGACTTAGAATTTAATAGCAGACATGGATTTTTGAATAATTTATTTACGTTAATAATGTAACCGCTTTAATATGTGTTACATTACTATAGTCAGTAAATTTGACTTATTAAGGAAAGAAGGTATTCTATTTATTTAGAATGCTTTTTAACATCACTGACTAAACAAAAATATAATGTTTAATGCTACAAAATCAGATACCCCACATCACTCTTTATTTCTGAATGTGGCGAAGCAAGCTATGCATGCAGAGTAAATGCTGACCAGGAAGGAATGGGACTTGGAGGGCAGTGGGTAATGGACAGGAGGAGCATCCAACTCTGGAGCGAAAATTGGACATGGGGAGTCAGAGGGTCAGAAATTAAACACACACACACAAACAAACACACATGCACACACACACCAAAACAAAACACTGGCAGATCTTTATCTTAGCATCTGCAGATATAGAATGGCAAGAAAATAGTAAACTTGCATTATAAAATGTTAACTTAGGAATTAGGGAAATTAAGGCACAATTATTAAGCAATAGCATATATAGTGACCTATGTTAGCCTTAATGCAAACATGGACAACAATGTGGTAACTACAGGGCAGGGGTTTGGGGGAATAGAAGTGGAAGAGAGTATAGGGGAATAAATGATAATGGAAGAACATACAATACAACAAAGTATCCGTGTAATCTTGTGCAAAGTCACACCATCTTTCTACACTTCTTAATTGTTAAGTGAAGAGAGGAACTATCTGATCTCCAAGGTATTATCTAGGCATGCATTCTGTATTTCTATGCTTGTGATAATCCAAAAGAAGCTGATGCCTGGTCAACTTTTCTGTAGCCTGATCGAATTTTTCATTTCTTTTTTTTACTGCCAGAAACAAATGCATAAATGTGACTAGCTTAGTACCTATAAATGAAAATAAATTAGAGCAACTGCACAAAGTGGAAAGTTGGAAAGAGTATCAAACAACTTTCACAATCATTCTAGTAACTGAGAATGTTGTTGCAATAGTTGCTCTTATTCTATGCTTTAGATTTATGTTCCTTTCCAAGTTTTCATTAAAGATTTAATCTCAATGAAAAAGATGAAATAAACCTAATGTTTGAAAGCCACTAGAATTTGGACTTCAGCCTCACACGTGTACCCATACTTAGAGCTTGCTAAATTTCATTTTTTATCTCTATAATATATCTGGTTTTCAGTTTGTCAGAGAAAATGAACTTTTCCATTTCTCCAGCAAGCATTCTTGATGTCCGTTTAATATATTTTCCTTACAAAATTGGCAGCAGTTTGAAAATATATAGAGGCTATGTATTTTCCTGTCCCACAAGAGTTCAGTGCACTTCTTTTTAACTCTGAATCCTTATTTTCAGATTCTTTTGTTGTTGTTAACAATTTACAAGCAACTGGGTTTATCAAATACATTGCATTTTTACTTTATGAGTTAATGTTAAAGTGCATATTTAAATGTATATTAATCAGAACATCTTCACTAAGTGTATCACAAATTAAGTATTGCTTTTAAAAGAATATACTTAATAGTTTTAAAGTATCATTATTCCTAATGGTATCTGGAAAGCTTATATATTTAAAGATATATATTGGGAGTCTAGAACTATTAAGTCTCATAGCCTTCATAAAGACAAAAATTAAAGATAAAAGATATTTTTTCTTGTTAAAAATAAGGGAAAAGACATTTCTCCTCTGTCTTAGAACATTTACTTTAAAATTTTTGTATTTTCTCTTTTTGAAATGTATATATATATATCATTTTGAATACTAGATATGCCTTTTGTCAGCTGAAGGACCTAAGGAATGTCATTCTCAAGGACCTAGAAAGCATCTCTTTTAAATCTAAATTTGTAAAAAGATAGTACTCTTATCTTCCTTCTTGTGGAAAGGTATTAACCTAACTTCAGCAGGCTCCTTGTTTGAAGTTTTAAAACTATGGCTGTCCTAAAAAGAACAGTTTGAGTTTTTTCCTCTGGTTAAAGTCAAAAAGTTATTATACTATAATAGAGTAAAATGTCTCTCTGACTCCACCTTTCCATGGCCTTCAGCCTAATGCTTCATCTTGCATAAAGACATGCTAACCATTAGGGGAATTCTGCCTGAAGAGATAAGGAAAGTGTGTATTGTTTAGAAAGGATTACAAGAGCCTACTGACCTGACTTACATCAATTAGCACAGTCTTCCTTGGGTTCCTACTGATGCCCAGATGTCTGAGGTGGTCAAATACCTCTTGTTCCTCCCCTTTCACCTTCCCTTGATATAAAGGAAATCTGAGCTTGGTACTTTCTTAAGGTGAATATGAGGTACTACTAAGTCTCCCATCTTCTTGGTTGGTACCTTCTTGATCAATAAATATTTCCTTATTCCAAACTCTGATGTTTTAAGTTTTGGCCTTTGGAAGTGTTAGGAACACAGACTCTGGACCAGTATCACATATGGCACTCCAATTATCAAGTAATTGAAATAAATTATGTGTCGCTACTTGTGCTTTTAAGTCCTCTTACTTGAGGACTAGTTATTGGTTCCGTTGAGAACATTTATGTACTGTTAGTCCCCTTATCTGAAGAGAATGCATGCCAAGATCCCCAGTAGATGCCAGAAACCTTGGAAAATACCAAACCCTATAAATACTATGGTTTCTTTTCTCTACATACATACCTACATACTGATGACAGAGGTTAACTTATAAATTAGCCACAGTAAGAGATTAACAACAATAGCTAATAATGAAATAGAATAAACATACAAATATACTATCATAATAAAATTTATGTGAATTAGGTCTCCACTCTTTAAAAATATATCTTCACAGTGTGGACACACTGGACAATGGGATGATTCATATTTCTGGCAGGATAGGGTATGACAATGTGAGAGTTCATCTTGACAGGTACACAATTTAAAATTTATAAATTATATATTTCTAAAATTTTCTTTTCCATGTTGTGAAAAACAATATGAGCAGAGCTACTTTACAATGAAGTTGAAACACTGATCCTGGAGGAATGGACTTGATCTTATTCCTCAAACTTCTGGAATATTAAAACTAGGCAAAATAACTTTTAGTCTAGGCCTAAAACAGAATTGTATACCAAACAACTGCTTGCCAAGATAATAAGAAGCCAATATCATGACTACCTGACTGAAGATTAAACTATTCTTTAATATTAGTATCACTATATTAGCTGATTGGCACCCATAGAAATGTCTTTCTTCTATTTATGCCACAGATCCCCTTCCCTTTCTCATAAATACTCTTGCCTTTGCTCAGAACTGGAACACTACTTAGGTTTCTGCCTATTTTAGTGTGTCCTAAGTAGCTATTCTTTTAAATCCCAAATAAATGCTTGTTGCTTCTCAGTTTATTTTTAGGTTAACAATATTTTCAGACAAGTTGACACAGGTAACTGAAAGTGCAGAAAGTACAACCACAAATAAGGGGGGAACTTCTGTAATGGGATGCATCTGCTTGGCTATATAAGAGGGTGAGATTTCTTTTTCTTCCAAATCTCTTCATGGATTGCCTGTGATAAGCATCACATTCTTATTTCATGCTAATGAAAAAATAAAACTGTTTTCTTTCTCATCACTTTTGTTGAGGTGTTTTATGGACTGGGAGAAGATTTTGTATTTTTTATTGTGTTTCCCCAATACCTTCACCGTAATGAAACCTCTTCCATCATAATTTTTTCAAGTAGAATTTTTCTGTTGCCTTCCAAACTGCCCTAGCCCTCAAGTATTTTATACCCTTTTAAAAGAGGTCTAATTTCTTCAAATTTCTTTAAATTCTAAGAATTTGAAGAATGCACCCATATTTTTCCCTCCTTTTTCTTACATACTGGCTCCTTGTGTGCTTTCGCTTAGAACAACCAGCACCTGTGGGTTCATTTTGCCAGAATGGGTTGGCCTGCAACCCCGGAGCACTGTCTTGAAATGTACACTCCCAGAGGCAGTTTTAACCAATGATTGGTGAGCGTAAAGCATTCAAATAGTCCAGGTTCCTGGTCACCTGAGCAAGAAACTTCTGAGGTGCAAACACTGTTTCTGGAGCTCCTTCGCAGGATCAAGCTGAAAAGGCTTCGTTCAATATTGTGTCCATAGTTAGCCACCTCTACTTAGCATTCCCAGTCTCGCTTTCTTACTTACCTATCAGTATTTCCTGGGAACAGTAAATAAGCTCTCACCTCAGTGTCTAGAGGAACTAACCTAGGGAATGATCTTCACTTCCACTTGCAGTTTTAGCACCAGATTCCCTCTTGCCACATTCAATGCTCTAACTCCTTCTGAGGGATGGCTGCTTGATGGGAAACCAGGAGTAGAAACATCATCCTGGGGCTGGTTCCATTTTAGCTCTGTGCTCAAAAAGAACTTCAGTCTCCTAGAAATTGTTGAAGGAGGATGTGGTAAGCAGTTAGTGAGCTTGAACTGTGAATGCAAACTGGCATTGGAGAATCCTGAAACAGAAAATGTCTCTAGTGGAACATAGGTAAGATTAGAATAAAGCCTATAGTGTAGTTATCCATATTGCACCACAGTTAATTATTTTGGTAACTGCATTATGTGAAGTGATTACATTAGAGGATGTGGTATGAGGGATATAAAGAAATTCTTTACATTAAAATTAGTTCAAAATTCAAAGTTATATTTGAAACTTAATACAATAGGAAAAATGTTTAATAACTGTTTCAAAGCTTTAAAGAGGTGAAAGCTTGGAAACAACTGTGGAGCACACAGTTTTTAGAAAAACATATTCCCATTAGACTTTTCAGTTATGCAAATGTAAGGCAGAGATTAGCATCAGATTGGTGCCTGAATGCTGTCTAGAAGAAGCTCCTTTTCTCAGGGCAATAACGTAAATGGCTGTGAATGTTTTATGCAGAGTTGCAATTCTGTAGACTATTTTCCCTTTAGAGAAATGTTTCTTTTTAAGCCACTGGTAAGGTTGCAATGTGCAAGGAGATTGGTGTTGTTAAACTATAGGGATGTGTGTGTGTGTGTGTGTGTGTGTGTGCCTACCCATGTACTATAGGTAAACATGTCTGTGCTCACACAGCTTAGTTTAACCAGATACAGAAAAATAGAAAACTGAGAAGACTAATGAAAAGAAGTACAAGTTTGTTTACATTTCCCTAGAGAAAGGATTAAAACAAAAGAACTGGACCTAGAAGAGTGAAAAGAAACCAGAAATATCCTATGTGTGGAAAAAGAAGATAACCAATGCAGACTTTGAGAGATGTATTGTTGCTTTGTTTTCACATGTCTGTTTTGATGGGCCTCTATTCAAAGAAGCAAAACATGCCCATAGTTAACAATTGCTGATTGAGGTAAATTATCTGAGATGACAGAGAAGTGAGTTGGCTTTCAGGGGAAAAGTTCTATGATGAGGAGGGAAAGAATATTATAGGTGTTCCCAAAGTACTATCATACATTTTGGAGCATAAAGAGGATCTAATAGCAGATGTTTATTACTTTTTATGTTTATCATACCTGTGTGTCTTTTTCAATTCTTCTTTAAAGTCTCATTGAAGATTGCAGCCTGATAACAGCTGTCTTCTGGGAACTGAGACTACCTGGAGCAGTGATAAAAGCTAGAGTTACCATCCTCTAAGGAATATTTGTCCCAGAGGTGACCTAAAGGAGGTCAATGTACTCCAAAGAAAAAGAGGTAATTGGCAGAAAAATTACTAGTGTCTGTGAGATGGACACTATATGTAACAGAGGTCCAGGTAGTTACACAGGCCGACACCTGATTTTCTTTGAAACATAACTTCTCAAAATATAAGACAATGGAGAAGCCTGAAACTTTAAGGGGATCCTTAAATCATACATTTGCGGGTAAACAATATAAGCTGGTGAATTCTAAGACTGTTGAATTATATGTGAACATAATGACCTCTCATTCAGGCTTCCTCTCATCTTCCCTGTGGCTTTGATATCATAGTAGGCAACTCTGGTGCTCATATTGACGGCAACCACTGTTAAAAATGATTCTGACACCTGCTAAAATGACCAGGGAGAATTTTATTCAGGACCACTATAGTAAGGAAAATAGATTGTTCTCCAATACAAATACAACAAAGGCACCTAGGGATTTATAGCCAAAGGGCAGAATGAGGGAATCAGTGGTTAGAAGATTATTAAGACCCACCAAGGGTCGGGGGATTCTTGCTAACCTAACCTAACAGAAATTTTGCTAAAGGCAGCCAGGGTGATCAGATATTAAGGGTATGAGGATTCTCACTAAAATGATGTAGCGAGATACTCCCTACTACTGTGTTATGCAGGCCTGGCAAAGAGAGGAGCCAAGGTCAGCCAAGGTCGGCCAAGGTCAAGGCCTACCCAAGAAGAGGACTCAGAGAAGGCTGATTAGAGTTTGATCAAGGAGAGAGTCTATCATTGCACATCACATCTTTATGTAAGTTGCCTGCTCTATCTAAGCTACAGATAATTTATCTGTTATGAATTGTAGGTATTGTCCACCTTACAAGATTATTCTTTGGCTGATGTGAGATAGTAACAAATGCAACAACTTAGAAAATACAGAAACATTCTTTATCTTTCCCTTTCACTGAAACCCCAAAATGAATAAATGTATGACTATTTCTAAACAATCAGCCTTTCTCTTATTGTGATTTTTCCTGTCTACTCTCTTCTAATTAGCATTTTGCTGTTAACCTAATTCAACAAGGATCTGTTATGCATCTAATGCTATTTAAAAGTGCTTATAAGTTTAGCTTTCTAGATCCAGCTGCTTACAACGAACATCAAATTTTCCAAAGTAGATATTAGGATATATGATTCCAGAGAAAGAAATTTTTAATCTATTTCAATGAAAATTCCCTGAAGATATACAGATTAAATCAAGTGTTCTTGTCCTTTTAGTGAATTGTCCTTAATTCACCTATATAAGAAAATAACTTTAGCTCTGGCTGGTGGCACAGTGGACAAGGTGCCAACCTGCAAACCCAAAGGTTACTGGTTCAGTTCCCAGTAAGGGCACATAACCAGGTTGCAAGCCAGGTCTCCAGCCAGGTCTGTAGCTGGAGGCAGGTGAAAGGCAACCATACATTGATGTTTCTCTCCCTCTCTTCCTCTCTCCTTTCCCCTGTCTCTGAAAAATAATAAATAAAATATTTTTAAAAATTAAACTTAAAAAAAAGAAAGAAAAGAACTTTAATACTACATAGCAGAAAGAAAGAAGAAGCTAATACCTTTTGTGACAACATGGGTGGAACTGGAGAGTATTATGCTTAATGAAATAAGCCAGTCAGTGAAAGACAAATGCCATATGAGCTCACCCATTACAGGACAATAATGAACAAAACAAACAAACAAGCAAAACAGAACCAGAGATATGAATACAAGGAACAGACCTTCAGTGTGCAGAGGGGAGGGGAAGGGAGAAGGGGGAAGAAGGAGGCAAAGATGGGGAGCAGTTTAGTCAAGGAACTAGCATGGGTGACCCATGGACCTGGACAACAAGTGGGATTGACTGTGGCGGAGGGGAGAGTAGGGGCAAGGAATGGGATGAATATAATACAACAAAAATAAAATAAAATTGAAAAATTGAAATAAAAAAAGAAAATAACTTCAGCAGATGCTATATGCCAAGAACTGAGCACTGGAAGAAGAGAAAAAGTGTCACAGCAACATTACCAGTGTCCAGCCCATGCCCCTCTGCCACCAGAAACTTTTGTTCACAGGCTCTCTATGTGCTTTCACTTCTGCATTAATAACACAAATTATTTGAACCTTCCATAAAGAGAAAGAGTCTATTTCTCTATTTCTTGAATCTGGCCTGGCCTTGTGAGGTTTCTTTTTTTCCATCTAAATGTGGCAGTTGAAGTGCTATACATCTTCCAAGTCTAGGCCTCAGGAGATCTTCTGGCTTCTGATTGCACGATTTTGCCACCCTGAGACAGTCATGTGAAGAAGACGGAGAGCTCAAAGAAAGAGACCAGAGGAGCAGAGATGAGCTGTATCAGTTCAGGGACCTGAAACTGGGCAGGCACCAGCCAACCTGGCAAGTGATTACAGCCACCTGAGTGACCAAAGAGAGGACAAGAGAAGGAGTGTCAAGTAGAACCTACCCCAAATTACTGATTCATAGAACCATGAAATAGAAAACAGGGATAGTTTGTTATGCAGATAACAGATGATTGGTATATCTCTTAACATACTAGTACCCATGTCTCTTTGTCAGTGGACCACACTCAGACTATTGGATTCTGCTTTACTTATGTGAATGGCAAGTCAGAAGTGCCTCCCCCAATATAGTCCTCAAATGACAAGTATAAGAAGGGGTGGCCTACACCTCTTAGCTTCTCCTAGCTCCATTACAGGCCAGGGCTCAAGTCTCTCTCTACTGGAATTTGTTAAATACTACATTTCTGCTTGGCCTCCCTATCTTTCCAGTTCATTCCTTACTCTCCACTGATTTTACTTGGGGATGTTTCCTAAATAAATATTTTTATAGAAAACTTTGTCATGGGGACTCTACCTGAAAAACCCAATTTAATACTATAATTTGAGAAGTGGTCTTATGAAGCTGACCTCAATGGATTCTGAGATGGAGCATTCTCCAGCCACATGTCAATTGGGAATCTATGTTGTTAGTATATAGAGACCAATTACTTGGGGCATAGATTTCAATATACATCAATCTATGATGAATTGAAATTGGATATGATGAAAGAAGATATGCTGTCTTGTATAATATATTTGACATGTAAGAAACATAAGGAAATAGTAATTTTGTGAAACTGATTATTTATTTCTAAGTCCTATTTATAACTGAAGAATAAAAATGAAAAGTTCAGTATAATCAGATAATTCCAACTCAGAGCATGTCATGAAATTCAGAAGGCCTCCATGGTACATTTCAATAGACTTCCTTCATTTGAAATATGTTTACTATCGGTAGGACTTGATGCTTTGAATGGAAGAGCTTCAAGAGAGTCTGATTTTTTATCCTTTGCGGGTCTCTTAATTTAGAATCAGGGCCCCAAAATGGAAAGCATTAACCCTGAAAGTTAGGATGGAGAGATTTGTGTAGCTGCACTTAAGAACATTGAGAACTATCTAGAAAATTCAGAATACAAAAATTCTTTGGTTAAGCTAGATTATATAAAAGGGCTTAATAGCAATTAAGAACTAAAGCCCTGGCTGGTGGCACAGTGGATATAAGGTGCTGGCCTAAGAACCCAAAGGTCACTGATTCGATTCCCCAGCCAAGGCACATAACCAGGTTGCAAGCCAGGTCTCCAGCCAGGTCTGTAGCTGGAGGCAGGTGAAAGGCAACCATACATTGATGCCTTTCTCCCTCTTTGCTTCTTTCCCTTCCCCTCTCTCTAAGAATAATAAATAAATTATTTTACAATTTTTTTTTATTTTATTTTATTTTATTTTATTTATTTATTTATTTATTTTTAAAGACTTTATTTCATTATTTTTAGAAAGAGGGGAAGGGAGAGAGGCAGAGAGGGAGAGAGACATCAATGTATGGTTGTGTTTCACCTGCCTCCAGCCACAGACCTGACTGGAGACCTGGTTTGCAACCGGATTATGTGCCCTGGCTGGGGAATCGAACCTGCGACCTTTGGGTTCGCAGGCCAGAGCCTTAACCACTGTGCTACCAGCCAGGGCTTACAAAATTTTTTAAAAACTAAAGAAGTCTAAATATTCATAATAGTATATTTTTTCAAATAAATTGTGATTCATGAAATTAAATATCATGAAAACACACACTTTGAAAGCAATCTGTTTCTGTTCTGCTAGTAATATAACCTTAAACAAATTTAAACTTCAATTTCCTCATGAGTAAAATGGGAACATTAATAGCTCCTATGTCAAAGAGTCATTGTAAAGATTGAATTGGTTAATATTTGTAAAGAAATTAGAACAGTGGCCAGCAAAAACTAAAATTCTATTTAAGAACTATTTATTATTATTTAAAAGTTTTATTTTAGCTCTGACAGGTGTGGTTCAGTTGGTTGGGCATTGTCCTGCAAAGCAAAGGGTCACCTGTTTGATTCCTGTTCAGAGCACATGACTAGGTTGTGGGCCCAGTCTCCAGTAGGTCTGGGTATGTGCAAGAGACAACTGATGGATGTTTCTCTCTCACACTGATGTCTTTCTTCCTCTCTTTCTCCCTCTCTTCTCCTATATCATAAACTAAATACATAAATAAATACTCTCAGTTCTTCAAAAAAGAAATTTATTTTACAAGAAATTCCATATGGATAGAGAGAAAGAAAAACTATAAATATATACACTAACCTTTTCACATTGCTTTTTGAGGTGAAAGTTTAAGTTTCTCTTACTAAACTTCCTTAACTTTCTCTTTATTTGTATCACTATTTGAAAATGTTTTTACAATGAACATTTATTTGGGAAATATAAAAAGTAAGATTAAAAACAATAAAAATGTTTAGGGTGATAGTTGTATGTCTTGAGCAACTGGAAAAATGGTGATGAGATGGGAAAAATTAGACAATGAGAACTTCCAGGGATAAGATTAAAAATTCAGTTGAAACAACCAAGTTAAATGTGTAGTTAGAAAAATAAGACTATGTACATCTCTACATGAGACCTAAGCTAGAAATATAAATGATGTAAGAGAACTGGCAATAGAACTGAAAGTCATTTCACAAACTCCAAAATGATCCCCCAGGTCCCAGAACTACTGAGTGGAATAAAGAGAATGCACCCTTAAAAACTGAAGGTAGTTATCTTGTCTTATAAACTCAAAGGACCTGCTTTCTCTACTCATTTGACATATTTTTCTCAAAACAGATTGCCCCTAATCAATGTAGATCATGTCTGTTGAGAGGAATGTGTGCTGAGCTACCATCTAGGCTACTGAGGTCCCATCAGCATTACCTGTAGGGTTTCTGGCTGCTTGATCAACACACTGGGGAGACTGTGGCAGAAACTGAAGCATGTGGACCAGTTCCAAAGTCAATGAAAGTATGAAAGTCTGATGTTGTTCTGAAAGTCTTCTGGACTCATATCGCCAATTCTGTATTATCCAATTTCCTAGCATGAATGAATGGAATAAACTAGGTAAATACAAAAACCACAGAGAATTTCATTGTTTACTTGATTTAATATATTTTCACTTCAGTCTTCTATTACAATGAATATGTCCAATTACATCAGCAACTAACAGGAGGTGACAAGACTTTATTATTGAAAAATAAAATGAAAAGCATCACATCAACCACCTTCACAACATTACAGACTACAAATAAATGTAAAAATGCATTTATTTTGCACATATATTTTTAGTGATGTGCATCTATTTGTTTTAAAAAATGCAGCTTTCAAGCTCTTGGCATGTTTAACAATATGGCTATTACTTTTGAAAACATGATATGTTTAAAAGATATAAGTAATTTTTCAACTTACATATGTAGAAATATTTTTCCAAAAAAAATACCATATAATTTCTTCAGTTTTGAATAAGTTGGAAAACTGTGGATAAAAATAGTTTGTCTTAAAAGCTTGTAAACATACCATAATGTCCTTAATGTATAATGTTTTTAATGCTGAGTTTCTTTAGTACTTTTCTTCAGTGGTTTTCATAATTTATGAAAAGTTAGTTTAACTTTTTTTCCTGAAATAAAGTGCAATGTGTGTGTGTGTGTGTGTGTGTGCATATAATGCATGTATATGTGTGTATATATATAATATATATATATACAAGCTTTTAAGACAAACTATTATATATACTACAAATTATATAATATATAATATTATATATATAATATACAGGGTGTGTTCTATCAGTTGTCAATAACTTTGCCTTGTCTTATTTCACATGCTTCTTATTAACCTGAAAAACTATATTTCTAAGGTTATGATTTAACATCATTGTTCCAGATATAAAGTATTAAATTCTGAGAGCAACCATCATGTCAAAGGAATATGATGTTAGAGCAACTATAATTTCTGGACTGCATGCAGGGCAAACTACTAAGGAAATGGAAGGCTTCAATAACATCCCTTTATGTACAGTTGACAACATGAACAAGACATATGATGCTGATCCTGATGTTGCCTTACCAACAAGGAAAACACATAAGGTACGCAAGGATCGTGCAAGTCCAGATATGTACATAGAATGAGGAGATCATCAATGAAGATCCAGGATGTTTACCTTGATGTTTTGAGAGAAGCAGTTGTATATTGGATGAAGCAAGTCACAAATGGACATTATTTTATCTTCCAACAAGAGGGTGCACTAGCACATAACATCAAAAAGGTGCAGGAATGTCTCGGTGTCAATATTCCTGAATTCTGGTCAAAGGAAATCTGGCTGCCTAGTCCACCAGATGCAAATACTTTAGACATTTATGTAAGCTGTGTTTGTGAGAGAGAAGTTAATCAACAACTTCATTCCAATAAAGGGGCTGTTAAATCTAAGATTGAAAACATGATGATGTTCATGAATAAAGAAAAGTTTAAGTGTGCTCAAGATTTCGAAGTCAAATGGAGTCTATTATTGCAGCAAATGGAGACTTTTTTGGACCAATTTAAAAACTAATGCCCTGGCTGGTGTCAAAATAGGTAAGGTGCCAGCCTGTGAACCCAAAGGTCACTGGTTCGATTCCCCAACCGGGGCACATGACCAGGTTGCAAGCCAGGTCTCCAGCCAGGTCCATGGCTGGTGGCAAGTGAAAAGCAACCATACACTGATGCCTCTCTCTCTCTCTACTTCTCTCCCTTCCCCTCTCTCTAAAAATAATAAATAAAATCTTAAAGATAAAAAACAACTAATGACTATGTTTATGTATTTACATATAAGAATAAATTTATTTCAAAATATAACACTTTTGTGATATGTTGTTTATTTTACTAAAATGTTGCCAATTGATCACATGCAACCTGTATACTCTTAACATTTGAAAGGCAGTGGTTTAACACCTAATATCTACTTTTGCTTTAAACCTTGAATCATCTTTATGTTACTAAATTAAGACTCACTATTAAAATACCAATAAATAATCCAAAACAGATCCTATTTAAAATTTGTTGCTACAAATTGCATTTATAGTTCTTGAATAATTGGTCTACTAATTTATCTTCTTTAGTCAATATAACTCTTTTCTCCACTAAATGAAAATTTATGGGAAACATTAAATACATACATATATGTTGCATATATAAAACCTATAAAGTCAGAAATAAATCTTTCCACTTGCTATGTTTAAGTGGGGTCCTTTGTCCTGGTGGCTTTGAGATATTTCCACAACATCTTATAGCTCTCCTAAAGATAGTCAGAAAACTATCTTCATAGATGGATACAGTTGTTTGGTTTTCATTATTTCTAGCATCATCAAATACAGATAATTGATATCTATTTAATTAAATCATATTATATATATTGAAATATGCTTCCAGTTGTTTAAGTTATTAGTAACACAAATGCCATTTTAGTTTTTATAGTTGGGGGTTAGGGGTGACAATGAATATTTCAGAAGTGATTTACAAGACATTAAAAAGCTTTAATGATACTGGTCTGACTTCTGTGAAATAAGTAAAGAACATGTTTCCATTGGGTCCCTGGAAACTGGTTTGTTTTGGCTTACATAGTATTTGTGACCCCTCATGGCACTGTGCCATTTGGGTAACCATATTTAAAAGGAGGTTCAATACAAACTCTGTAGTCTCCTTTTCTGTCAACCTCTTATATTTACTTCTTGATTGCCTGTCTCTTAGAGTAAAGCCAATTGTACATCTTACACATCTGCCACATCAAATGTAAGCAGCCCTCAATAAGGAGGATTTGTGAGCCTGGAAGATTTGTGTCCTTCTAGTGAGGTGGACATGGGATCTTTCTTATTCTCTGTTGGGTGAGGAGCCAATCTAGGTTCCTCTAAATGATCTGCTTATGACAAGTTATCTGAATTTCTGGAATTAAAAGTGAATAAATAAGTTTAAATTTCCTCAATTATATAAATAAGTGCCTCAATTATATAAATAAATTATATAAATAAGTGGCAATCTTTATTAGCAGGTTGCTTTTATAATTTCCTTTTTACTTGTTTTCTATGTATAAAAATTTAGTGAGTTTATACCTTCCAAAGTTTGTCTGCTTTCCTTCACATTTATCATTTCAGGAAATTCGTGAAGACAGGGTCAGAACCTACCTGATGAGTCAGCCCATAACATGCCTACCATCCACTGTAGTCTTCCTCAGAAGAAAGTGGAAAAATGGTGAGCTGAATAGCAATGGCCTCTGGCCTACTTTTGCTTAATTCTCTAATAAAGTTAAGTTTTGTCAGGAAAGGAATATATATATACATACATATATATATATATATATATATATATATATATAGCCTTCTATTGAGGTATTTTTTATCTTTTAAAATATTAAAGTATTAATGGCCTTAGTACCACAAAGTAATAAGATGATAATTTATTCCATACATTTCTAATAGTTCAATGTATTTTAAATTCTTAAAATAAACCCAAGTTGATGACAATGCATTTATTTTTATTATAATCCTAGATTAAATTTATTAGCACCTGTTGTTGTTTGACTTTACTTTTTAGGACAGGTTTGGGTTCACAGCAAAATTAAGGTCAAGGTACAGAAATGTCCAAATTTGTTTTTTAGACCATTGATTAGGCATGCTCTGTTTCTCACATTTTACTATTGGGATTATGCTAACCTTAAAAAAGTTAATTAAGAAATCTTTCTTCATTCTTTATGTTCTGGAAAACTCTATATAGCAAATGTATTATTGGCACAGTGAAAATTTCATTGGACTCATTTGTAATTATAACCCAAATGCTTTTTGGGCACTATTTATTAACAACTTTCCACATTCTACTCTAGATATTAGTCAGCTGGAGGTTTTTATCTTTTCTTTAGTGGTTTATATTGTATCTGT
The DNA here is from genome assembly GCA_004026585.1 of Noctilio leporinus. Classification (NCBI taxonomy): domain Eukaryota; kingdom Metazoa; phylum Chordata; class Mammalia; order Chiroptera; family Noctilionidae; genus Noctilio; species Noctilio leporinus. The sequence goes on from PVIW01003754.1 coordinate 65,594, forward strand.
TTCTTCCAGGTTTTCAGATAAAAAACATAAAAATGTGATAAGCACTGATGTATTTGAGTATTTCTCCCTTATCCATTCATAATATGTGAATTTTTGTTTCTTCTCTTTTTCTTTTTTCTCCCTCTTTACAACCTTGCCTGGAATTTATCTGCATTCTATTCTGCCGAAGAACCAATTCATGAATTTATCAGGATACTATTTTCTATATTATCTCCTAAATTCTCCTTTTACTTCTATAAATATTTGCTGCCATTTTAAAGAAATTTTTTCTAGCTTCTTAAAGTGAATCATCAGGTTATTTTTTTCATCATTTTTCTTATTAAGCATTTAAAACTTGGAATTTTCTTATGAGTGCAGCTTAGCTTACTCTGTTTATGTATCTTCATCATTATTTTCCAAGTAAATTATATTGAGATTTTTTTCTTCAATAATTTAAGTATTCAGAAGACATCAATAGTTCCAGTCATTTTTTAAATTTATTATTCAATTGCAAATTTCCAGTTTTATTACATTTGGTGGGCTCTAAAGATGAATGTAGAAAGTCACTTTTTTCTATATTTGTTTAGATTTTATTTATTTATTTTTAGAGAGAGAGGGAGGGAAGGAAAAAAAGATGGAGAGAAACATCAATTTGTTGCCTCTTACATGCCGCCAACTGGAGATCTAGCCCACAACCCAGGCATGTGTCCTGACCAGGAATCTAACCAGCAACCTTTTGGTTCAGAGGATGATACCCAACCCACTAAGCCACAACAGTCAGGGCTAGAAAGTCACCTTAGAAACATGGGAATAGGTATAGAGCAGGGACAACCATCTAATTAAAATTACATTAAGGATGGTAAATGCCAAACAAGTTCATTTTTAATAACATGAATTCATCAGAACCTTGTCATTAAAATCTCAAGCAGCCTAAGATTGAAAGTATTTTTCTGTCACTAATAGAAAAAAAGGTAACAATGTATTTATACAAATGAATTAAAAATGAACACAAAAATAGTTTCAAAAGACACTTTGTAGAGGACAAATGATGTCTGTTGGTATGCCAAGATTGAGGATGTAATCCCTGTTACAAGACAAAAGACATGGTTCTGTTAGAGCTCACCTGCTATGTTCCACCACTGTCTCCTCCCTAGTATGCATTGTTATACTCCCTGAGTGTCACTAATATCTTTCATAGGAATAGTCAAAGTACATTACATAGCATGCCTAGAGATTTAGTGCAGACAATAATGAGAGACTTGAAGTTTTCAGGTTTCAGAAAACGCCTCACAGGCTGATTTTCATTATATTCTAAGAAGGCTAACTGTGAAGTTTAAACTTTTATAATACTGCATAACCATTGTTGTGGATTATATATATTTTCCTCCACCATTTCTTACATTAATTATATTGTCAAGAGTGTCAGTAATAAAACAGTAGCATGATATTTCTCATTAGGAGATACACTAGTCATTTTTTTCAGATATCTTCAGCTTAACTTTCCTTATCCATGTGTACATCCTCAAGCAACTCAATTTCTTAGTCACAATAGATGACAGCTATTTAATCCAGGACACAAAAGCCAAAAAAAAAAAAAAAAACCCTCTGGGTTGGCTGATCAAATGAACTTCTCATGCAAGAGTTTTCAATTCCATTCTAAAAATTAACTTCAGGCTAACCAGTTAGGTGCTGACAGAATAAAAAAGACTTCATTTAAGGATACTTTGTATTTTAAACACAGTACTTTTACAAAATTTCAGACTGACCAAAGTCTGGATTATAATTCATATAATAGAATTTGTAAACTTGCTCTAATTACTATTCTCTATGGATTATTTTGTGCAGTCATCTTCCCAGTGATAGGTCTGGTAAATGGGCTCTAAAAGAACAAAAGGAAAAACAAATCTTAAGGGAAGAAAAGGAATGTCAATCCACAGGTTACCGGATCATCCACAGATACCAGTTTAATGTAGGAATGAATAACAATTTGAAAATACACTCACTGTATTTTAATGGTGTATTTAATGTACACCATTAAATACTTTGGACAGGGAGAATTTAAGCTAAATATAATAATCCTGTTACCTTTGACTAGGGATTAGTTTAGTCATGCACATGTAATGAATTTTTGACCAATGAGATATCAAGTCATCTGCTGGAAGGATTTCGAGGTGGGTTTTCTCACCTATTAAAAGAGAAATGTATATTGATTGACCAGCATGGCTATTTGGATGAGCATCCTTTTGCAAAACAAAAGGTTACCGGTTGAATTCCCAGATAGTGCACATGCCTGGTTAGGCCAGGTCCCTGGTTGAGGCACTTTTGAGAGGCAACCAATCAATGTTTCTCTCCCTCTCTTTCTTCCTCTTCTCCCCTCTCCCTAAAAATAAATAAATAAAATATTTGAAAAAGAAAGAAATGAAATGAGATAATTTTGCCTGTGAGGCTGTCACCTGCTGTTGGTGTCTGGAATTGCAGAAAAAATGTTGGCATCCTGAAAGAACCCACATAAAAGCAAATATGCTGAGGACTGCAGAGAAAAGAGAAATGGTGAGTGAATAATAATGACATGACTGAACCAGATCTGAACTGGCCCTTGATATGTGAACCCATAATACTGTCTGTTATGAGAGATAATAAATGTCCTTAAGTCAATTAAGCTTTTTCCAACTTTTATTCTGTGAAAGGAAGCAGAAATATAGGAACATGAGGGGTTAAAAGAAGATGTATTAGCTATCCATTGCAATGTAACAAATTCTCCCAAATGGAGCTGCTTAAAATAACAAACATTTATTATCCCACAGTTTCTGGGCCTCAAGACTCCAGGAGCAGTTGTACCTCAGGGTCTTTCATAAAATTGCAGTCAAGCTGTCAGAGTTCTAGTCTCTAAAGAATTAACTGGGGCTGGAGGTTTGACTTTCAAGCTCATTCATGTGACTTTAGGCAGAGGCTTCAGTTCTTCACTACATAGATGTCAACATGGACATGGCTTCCTCCAGCAAGTATTCCAAAGGAAAGAGAGAGTGTAAAAGCTGTAAGAAGGAACATGCACTCAAAAAGGAAGATGCAGTCATTCTGCAACCTTATCTTGGAAGTGCTACACTGTCACTTCTGCATTATCCTATTTGTTAGAAGAAAGTGGCTAAATCCAACATATGCTCAAGGGGAAGGAAATTAACCCCCTCTCTGAAGACAGGAGTTCATAAAAATTTTGTGGACAAATGTTTTAGGACCACCTCGGCTTTATTTTCAAGATAGAGATTTGAAAACACTTAACTCCTAATAAGAAGTACCCAGCAGAGATAAGGTGAGGACATTTCTCTGTACTGGTATAGGGTCAATGCATGGCTCTTCCCCCTCCCATGACTGAAGGCTGGTCAGACAGCACTGGTCAGAAGGAATGTGTACTGCTTTTGGAATGGAGTGTAACTCCCTCCTTATCTCCTTTTGGGAGTGGCTTCTCGTTTTATGACTGCTTTTATACACTGAAGTAATGTAGTTTAGAGACAAGTGGTCCCTCTCTCTGGGAACCCTTATAATGAGCCTCAGTCCAGGGGAGGTGTGGTCTCTCTTGCACTGACCCCCTGACATTGGTGCCCTCCCCTGTAATGTGAGTAATAAATGGCATGTCCGCATCAATGAGTCTTCTGGGTATTTTTTTCGAATATCATGAACACTGAAGCAGTTCCCTGGTTTGGGGCTCCTGTGCTACAACTGGTATCTATTTTTTCTAGAAGTAGTAGGATCATTTGCTAAAGATGTCTCAATAGTTGGTAGATTTAGAAGTGTAAGTAAAGTAGAAAACACTAAAAGGGTAATTTAAGGAAATAACAGAGTGAAAACTGTACAAAATACATTAAAAACTAGAAAATAGCCCTGGCTGGTGGCTTAGTGGAGTGAGCCACTGGCCTTTGAATCCAAAGGTTGCTGATTCGATTCCCAGCCAGGGCACATGACCAGGTTGTAAACCAGGTATCTAGCCAGGTCTCTAGCCAGGTCCATAGCTGGAAGCAGGTGAAAGGCAACCATACATTGATGTTTCTCTTTCTTTCTTCTTTCCTCCCTTCCCCTTTCTTTAAAAATAATGAATAAAATCTTAAAAAATAAAAAGCTAGAAAGTAAGTCCTTATTACATAGATGATTATGTAGTAGACAGTTAGACAGGCATGAGCAGAGCAAGAAACAATGGACCAGGTAGGCCAGGTACAGAAGGTCACCAAGGCAGAAAACCCCAGGTGCCTAGGAATTGACAAAGGTAGGGTTGGACTCAGAAATAACAGCTAGGCCCCAGTTGTGTTTCAGCTCCAAGCCTAGAAAAGCAAAGCCAGGTGAGAGGATGCTATGGCTGATGTTAGGACCAGCCATGATGACTAATGACCTGCCCTGACATTCACCAATCAGTGGAGACCATGACAGTAAAAGAACACAGCTGGAGAAGCCAGTGATATTCTATTGAAATCCTCCCTTGAAACTTTCCCTAAGATCCCTGCATTTAGCAGGGGGGGTGGGGGGGGGTGGATAAAAACTCTTAAGATGGAAGACCCAGCACGACTCTCTCTGTCTCTCTGTCTCTCTGTCTCTTCCTACCCACACCATTCCCCCTTCTCCTTCTTTCCCCAGCATGCAAGCTCCCTGAAGCACTCCTGATCCTTTCTCTCTCTCCTTCCCCCAGGGATGTATATGATATATCCTTGTTTTATTTCTCCTAAATCCCAAGGGCCCTTCTTTTGCCTCTGTAACTTATTTCCTAAGTCCACACAGCCCAGATGGCTCATCTCTTCCCAGCTCACTTCTATCTCTGTGACTTCTTAAATAAACTTTTGGTGCTATTTGAGTCTTTCCTCTGAATTCTTTCTTAGCCAGAAATCAAGTATCAAGATTACTGAACTGAAGTCTAATCACTGGTAACATTCTGGTGCCATTTTACCACTGTCAGTTCTATGTAGTTCTCTGTATAAGTACTTTGATGAAATGGATATGTTTCTATGAAAATAAAGCATATCATAATTGTCTCCAAAGAAATTAAAAACCTTAATTTTGAAGTTTTCAAGGAACGAGTCACAGGCACAAACAGATATACACAAACAGCATGACATACAAATGGCTTGATGAAGAACTTATTTAAACATTTATGAAACCATAAAATCCAACCCAGAGAGAGCTGCAAAAGGGAAAATCCTACTGTTGAGTTCATAGAATGTATTTTCCTTGTACAAATAATTTAATTCAATCACTTAAATCATGAAAGCAGATAATTAAACTTTGTATTACTCTGAGGCTTTAATATGGCAACAAGTTTTGTGTATCTTCTCTAGGAAGGATTTCTCAAGCTTATTTGATTACAGGAACTTTTGTTTGGGGAGCATTGATTATTTCCTAGAAGAGTGTGAGAAACATTATTGCATCAGATGAGCCCTAGCAGTATGTAAGAATATTTAAGCACTCCATTTAAAAGAAAATACAGCTGAAAGAAATATCTTTCAGGATAATGGCTTAATATTAGGAACTATCATGAAACCTATGGATTGACCAAAGATGTTAGTGAGAGAATGTTGGTTATCTTGATAGATGTCAGAAAGCGATTTGATATAAATCAGCACCACTGCTGTCAAGAGCTTCCTTAGCATAACAAATGTATTTATTTCAAAAAAAAAACAAAAACAAAAACAAAAACAGCCTACTTTATAATTAATAGCAAAAAACTAATTAGAGAACACATGAAAAGTCAGAAATAAGACAATTGTAAGTGGAAGAAGAACCCATCTTGCAATTACTGCTTCCATTCCCAGAAGAGACCTGCTCTTGAATCTGATTTAGCCCAAATTAAAGAAAATCTGTTATTTCACTCCTTTGGCAGTACTTTGCATTGCTAATAGTGGGGAAACTGGATGATAGCCCTTTAGCAAAATTAACTTCTTAATGAATCCACAAAGTTTTTTTATATACAAAATTATGCATATAGCCCAGAATTTTTGACAAAATCATAGCATGTATTTGCAGTTCCTCTGTACTTGGAAATAGTGGAAATTCATGTGAGAGTTTTTGAGTGTATTTGGTTTTTTTTTTTTTGGCATATTATTTTACTATTCAATTAGTTTATAGTCAATATTATTTTGTATTAGTTTCAGGTATTCAGCATGGTGGTTAGACAGTCGTACACTTTACAAAGTGCCCCGTTGAAATTTCTGGTACCCACCTTGCACCAAACATAGTTATTAGAATATTATTGACTATATTCCCTTTGTTGTACTTTAAATCTCCATGACTATAATGTAACTACCAATCTGTATTAATCCCTTCACCTTTTTTTCCAATGTCTCCCAAATTCCCTCCCTTCTGGCAGCCATCAGTCTTTTCTCTGTGTCTGTGACTTTTTCAATTTTGTGTGTTTAATATTCCACATATAAATGAAATTATATGATATTTGTCCTTTTCAGACTGACTTATTTCACTGGGTGTAATACTTCTATGTCTATCCATGCTGTCACAATGATAAGATTTAATACTTTATGATTAAGTAGTAATCCAATGTATATATGTGTTGCCACTTTTTTTTAAAACATTTTATTATTTTTCAGAGAGAGGGGAAAGGAGAGAGGCAGAGCAGGAGAGAAACATCAATGTACGGTTGCCTGTCACCTGCCTCCAGCTACAGATCTGGCTGGAGACCTGGCTTGCAACCTGCTTATGCTGGGAATTGAACCAGCAACCTTTGGATTTGCAGGCCGGCACCTTATCCACTGTGCGACCAGCCAGGGCTGTTGCCACTTTTTAACCACTCATATATTTGCTTCCACATCTTGGCTATCATATTGGGTTGGCTGAAAAGTCCATGCTTTTTTTTCGGTAAAATTTTTTGGTCTGGGAAACTTCTTATTTTGCCTTCCATTTTAAATAAGAACCTTGCTGGATAGAGTAGTCTTGATTCCAGGGATTTACTTCTTATTACTTGGAATATTTGTTGCCATTCCCTTTTGGCTTGTAGTGTTTCTTTTGAGTAATAAGCTCATAGTCTTATTGGAGCTTCCTTGTATGTTACTAGCTGTTTCTTCCTAGTTGTCTTTAAGATTATGTCTTTGAATTTTGCATTTTAATTCTGATGTGTCTTTGTGTTCCTCTTCATAGGGACTCTTTGTATCCCCTGGACTTGGGTGACGTTTTCTCTCATTAAGTTAGGGAAGTTTCCTGTCATTACTTTTTCAAACAGGTTTTCTATCCCTTGCTCTTCTTCTTCACCTTCTGGTACCCCTGTGATATGGATAGTATTATGTTTCATGTTGTCCTGTAGCTCCTCTTCATTCTTCTTCAGTCTTTCTTCATTTTGTTGCCCTTTCTGAGATTTTTTTTCTACCTTGTCAACCAGCTTGCTGATCCAATCCTCTGATTCATCTAGCCTGCTTTTAATTTCTTCTACTGTGTTCTTCATTTCAGAAATTATTTATTTCCTCGTGGCTCTTATTGATAGTTTCTATATCCTTTTATATGCCTGCATAGTTGTGGTAAGTTCCTTGTAGCTTCCCTGGAATTCTTTGTTGTTCTTACTGAGCTCATTAAGGTTCCTTGTAACCACTATTTTGAACTCAATATCTGATCATTTGCTTGCCTTTATTTCATTTAGCACTCTTTTAGGGGATTCCTCTTTTCCTTTCCATTGTTTCTTTGTCCTCTTGCTCTAAGTGATTCTTCTTATTTGTTCTGCCTCTTTCACGGATCTATTTTAACTCCCTATCTTCATGATCTTCTGTGGTAGACAACCGAAGAGATTCAGTGAAATAATCTTCTTGATTTTCTTAACTTAATGCTATTGGGATGCCCTTTCTGCCATTTATGTGGATCTCTGGTTGTGGTTCAGTTTTGGATGTTGTTGGGTCACTTTTTACTGGGTCCTTCCCTCTGGGTGGCTGATGAGAGTCATTCTGTCCACCACATCTTGTATGTTATTGCACAGATGTTGCCAGAACAAAACCAAATAGCCCAAGAGAGAAACCCACAGGCACACTATCAATAGCAAATGAACCAGTATTAATAAAGGTGTTAATAAAGAGGTTAAGAATATTATTAAAAGGAAAAATAAATATGAGATTACTAACTGAAAAAATTAATTTTGAAAGGGGGAATGGAAGAATGATTATAAAAGTAGTGAATAAGGACAAGGTAATGCAAGAAAGAAAGTAAAATTTACATTGTAAATTAGAAAGAGAGAGAAGAAGGCAGAATGAAGTAAGAGAAGAGAAGCTATAGTATTAGGTTTAAACATAAATTTAAAAAAATATATAGTGAGAGAAATTAAAAAATAGGAACCAAATTGGAGAAAAAGATCTACCACAGCATTATCAATAATAAATTAGCAAAGATTATATAGGTGGGATGGGAATAAGAGGGGAAAAAAGAAAGAAAGAACAGCTTAAGAGATATCTAGGGGATAGGGAAGTGATTTTGAGAGGATAGAGGGAGAAGGAATACTAGAGTGAGGAATGAAAACCAGGATAAGTCAGGGAAAAATTTAAATTTAAAATGAAAAAAAAAAAAAAAGAAAAGAAAAGAAAGAAAGGGAAGGAATCAAATGGAGATGGAGAGGGGAAAAAGAAAATTTGGGATTTAAAGTAAAAAAATAGTGAAGATCTGAAAAAAATTAAAGAAATGCAACAATAACCATCATATCCACAACCAATGAGCAAAGATTGATAAAGGAATAGAGAGAGTAAGGGTATTTTCAGTAGGGGAAAAACAATGTGAGATGACTGATGACAAGAAAAATGGTTTTGAGAGTTTGGAGATGGGAGAAATAGTAAGAATGTGGAATGAAAACAAGTTATAAAAAGAACAAAAATAAAATTTTAAATAAAAATAATATGAAGAAAGAAGAAGGTAAAATGGAATAAGTGAAGGGAGGGGCCAAATGTGAAATTTGAAATAAATGAGAATATATAAAAACCAGTGACTTAATACACACAAACTTGAAGGGTGAGAAATAAATGTTAAAAATTGATGCAGGAAAGTTAACATAAATCATGAAGACCAGAGTGGAATTTATCTCAGTATAATTAGTGTTTATCACTATTTTCTTTTTCTGCATACACACTAGTGATGTCAGATGTTGTCCCATCCTGGCCCTAGGCAGCCAGTTAGAGACTACCAGCAATTTACAATCTGTGGTTGTCTTCTTCAGTTGTTAATTTATTCAATTTGTAATCAACAGTCTAGTTTAAGAACCACAGGGTGGAGCAGAGTAATTCCTGTGGGCAGGGCTATTGTTCCTCTCAAGTTGACTCTACTTGGGGAGCACTGCTCTGTTTGAACAAGATGGCTAATGCAGTATGGGGAATTACTAAGTACAGGCATCCTGGTGGCTGCTCCCTCCATTTCCTTCCCAAAGCCACGATCCCCAGACTCTCCTCAAGTGTCTCCATTCCACTCTGCCCATCCTCCCCCTCCCCCCTCCCCCCATAGACACACATATACACTTTTCTGGAGCCCAGGGGAAGTGGCTGCAAACAAAATTTTATGTGTTAACCTTTTAAGAGGCTCTCTATGTCTCCCTGGCAGGCAGAAACCCTGCTGCTTTCCACAGCTAGATTTTATTTGGGTTCCTTTCCAGCTCTGGTGTATAGGCTAGGGAGCCTGGCCTGGGGTTTCAACCACATACTTCTCATGGGGAACTCCCCAACCACTGAAATTTTCTTCTTGTGTTTCTTTTCCCACCCATGGGAACACAGCCAGCACTCTTGCATCTCCTCTTCACTCCATAGTAGTTATGAAGTGGTTTCTTCTGTCTATGGTTATAAGGCTTCTCTTCAGGTATTGTTAAGTTGGTTATTCTAAATGATTTCTCAACAATTTAGTTGTAATTCCAGATTGGTTTTGGGAGGAGATTAGTGTTACTCCCACTTACTCCTCCACCATCTTGGATATTCCAAAATCTAGTGTTTTTTTTGAAAATCAAATTTAGCTGGACATTCTGAATTTATCTAGCTACTCTAGACCAGAAATTTAAAATGCTATTTTAAAAACAGAATGCAGGTCATAGAGCTGATTACATTCTCCTGGCTAGGTATATTCACTAGTTCCATCATTCAACAATCATTTTCACTATGGTCTGCACATTTATTGTTCTTTTGAAATTGCAGCTAACTTATGGAATATACTTTTTAGTAATTATAATGTTTTACATCTGTGTGGAAAAATTGGTTCTCATATTTTTGGACCAGTGGAGCTTTTTGGCATCTGGTTGAATTTCCAAGGTCTCCATTTAAAATGGCCAAAGTTTATCAGCATCCTTCCCCCTTCAAACAAATACTTACCTGCTTGCTCACACAACATTGACTACTGTATGCTGGCCCCTCTTCAAAGCTCATGATGCTCACATCAGCCTCAGATTCCAATCTACCAAATGGACTTGGAGGGCCCTTAGAAAGTTCAGACCACAATACGGAGAAATCTGCTACAGTGCATTAAACATTGACCATGGTATAGGATAAAGAACCAGCTGTCGAGCTGGAAGGTCCCAGAATCTGAGTTTGCAAAGTTTTTAAAAAGGGAGGTTGTTACTGGTTGATGAACTATATCTCCCTGAAGGGTGCTCTGTTCTTGGGAGACAGCCATTGCAGTATTTCAAAAATTAAGTTATAACTGAACAATGTATGAGGATGTATAAAAAGTAATTTACCATTTTATAATTACTTTTAATTAATCATTCTATAATTACTTCTTCCATGGTAATGCCTCTGGGCCTGATTATGAAAACAATTATCAACTGGAAATTTGCATACCAGTAATAGGCCTTAACATAAATGCCATAAATGTAGCTATTTCTTGGTACTTATTTGGCACATCATGAAATCACAGCTCTAACTAGATATTACCCTCAAACTTCTTCCAAATTGAACAGGAAATAAAAGAGGAGAATATGACTCTTTTTAGAAAAATCTTTGAAATAATTGTAGATTATTTTGTTTTATAGTCACTTAAATGTTCCAGAGCTATTGACTATTTAAACAAAAGCCACATGTGCTCTCCTTGGCCTTCAGAGTGTTCTCCAGACTCCATTTTTACCCATTTATGTTAGCTCTTGCCAATGTTAATGCAGTGTCATTGCATAGGATGTGCCTGAGTTTAAAAACTACACTACATTCTTTGCTTTTATAGTTGATGATTAATATAAAACATTGTCAATTAAAGCAGTTGTACTGCTTAAAATAAAAACAATGTATTTTTAAATATCAGAATGAAGATCAGTTGAATCACATAAGGTTTCATGATGAAACCTGTTAAAAAGAAAAAAGAATAAGGAAACAGAATGTCCTTAATTGTTTTGAGTCTAGCTTTCTCTGTCCCATTAGCTTCAGCACAGATTATGATTCAATACTTAATTTCCCACTTGCACCAAAAAAATTAACTGAAGGGTGCATGACCATTGCTTACATGTGCTGGCCACCAGTTAGTACATCATGGTTCCTTTGAAGAGACTGAGAAAATTATTAATAACAGAGGGAATTTTATTGTTCTCTATTTAGCCAGACACTCACATAACAGCTCTGACCTAAAGTTAAGATAAATATAATAGGAAAAGAGCCAGGGGCTTCAAAATATCCCTCATATTCTAATCCTTACCCCATTGTACTTTGCCCTTGACAAGAAAGGAAAAGTCATCACCTACAAACTGCCTGCATTTTAAAGTTGTTCTCAAGACATTACTCATTATGTTACTCAATGTCTTTATTACAAATTCCTTTAAGGCTGAAGGGAAGGAAAAAAGTGTGACTCTCATTTTAAAGAAAATCAGTAGAGGCTGGAACCATCATTTGTGCTTACCTTATTTTTCTTAAGTTCCTGGAAACTCAGAGCTCAGTTCTTTTCAGCAAATGGAGCTCATTGGGTACAAATTTCAACTTTTTCTCCTAACTTTGGATTTTTGTCTTTCACCCAGTAGGAATTTCTTCGGGGACAAAAAAAAAATTCTCTGATTTATCTGATCAAGATTTAAAAGTAACAACTGTGCTAAGCCACATTGAAGCTAATGAGCAAGAGAAAGTTAAATTCAAAGCAATTAAAGTCATTCTGCTTATTTTCCCCCTTTTTGCCAATTTTTACTATGAACCCTTTAAACATTCTACTGATCCCCAGCCTGATACATTTTCTAAAAATGAATTGCTCTTATTTCAAGTAGCACAGTTGCTCTACATTAAGTACAAATGTAAATATTTTTATTTCATGTGGTATTTCATGTCTTTTCAACCTCACCCAAGCTCCAGTGAGCCATTAAGATAACTGGCTGTTCATTTGTTTGCCTTCTGATTTTGTCATGGAAATCCCTTGAACAGGTGCCCTCAAATCTCATCTTATTTGAATCTTCATCGTCCTTTGAAACTCAGCACTTATCTCCTCTCAGCTGTTGGGCCTTTACTGACGGGTCCACCCTTTACTGATTTTCTGAACACTACAGCTCTTAGCATAGGTGCTATGAGGTCTTTGGTTTCTTTTTCCTTTTAAGTTAGTGGCAAGCTTTGTCTATTCAAGGAGATGATAAGGTTTATGAGACCGACTTCCATGTTCCTGCCTATAAGCAGAGGCTTGAGAAATATTTGTTGTGGATGTTTTAGTCATTTAAAAATATAAACTTCCCCAAATTGAACATTATTTTTTTATTATTTTTTTAATGCTGTTGTATTACATCCATCCCCTTTTTGCTCCCCTCTGTCCCCCTCCCCACCCATCCATTCCCCCCAAAGTCAATCGAACATTATTAACAACCTACTTTGGCTTGGCTAACCACACAAAACCAATTCAGTTGAACCACATCTACTCTTTTTTAGATTCTATTTACCAGTTGTTTGATCAAAGCATTTGGCTCTCTCCTTATTATATTTATTTTTATTTTAGGTCAAAGCTATTACCTGTATTTTCAACTATTGGGCAAAATATTGTTCTCCTATTAATAGTCTCCTTTTTAATCTCTTCTGAGGACCCATCATGTGTTAGTGTGCAGAATATGAAAAGATTCATACATTTTTCAATTAATTTCTCTGATAAAGGTATGAAAGCAACAATTGTCTGATAAGCCCAATTAAAGCTAATGAGCAAAAGACAGTGAGAAAGCTAAACTCAAAGCAATTAAAGGCATTCTGCTTCTTGCCCTGGTTGGTGCCTCAGCAAATTGTCACCAGCCTGAGAACCCAAAGGTCGCTGATTCAATTCCCAGCCAGGGCAACATAACCAGGTTTTAAGCCAGGTTTCCAGCCAGGCCTGTAGTTGGAGGCAGGTGAAAGGCAACCATACATTGACGTCTCTCTTCCTTTCTGCCTCCCTCCCTAACTCTCTCTCTAAAAATAATGAATTTTAAAAAAGGCATTCTGCTTCTTTATTTTTCCCCCTTTTAAACATCCTACTAGTCTCCAACATTTTTGAAAAAATTAATTGCTCTTATTTCAAGTAGCACAATTGCTCTGGTTGATAATGTTGTGATATCAAAGCAAATGCTACAGAAGAATTCAAAACAACATAGCAAAAATAAATAGTATGCAAAGTATGCAAATGGTAGGTATATCATAAATACTGTTGATTACTAAATAAAGCTCAATTCAGACAAGATATAGCTTAGTAGAAGAAATTGTAAAATTTTAATATCATTTGGAACAACAGGTTAATATCAAAAAATAATTTTATCAGAACAAAAAGTGGATATTCTAGGAAAACTAGTTGCAAAGAAAAGGCAATTGAGTTATCTAAAAATAAAAGAAAAAATTTTTAAAATAATATCATGCAGAGAAATGGCCTACTTAATTTATGCAGGTTTAGGAGCTGAAAGTAAAAAAGGAAGTGAGAGTATGAAAACCAATTTTTGTTCAAGTAGAATACGCATTGGAATGACTTATAGATATTGTATGAAGCATTCAAATGGATATCAAAGGTTATTGGACTGACCAAAAAGGATTTTTTTGTTTTTTCTTTCTTTCTTTCTTTTTTTTTGGTAAGATGGCTCTAGCGGTGCTTATTTGTGTTCAACTTCATTTGAAACAATTTTTTAGATTATGTTGTGACAGCTGTCATATCAGCATGCATTTTAAAAAAGCATCAAAATTGGTGAATTTTTGTGTATGCCTGATATTGAGATAATAGAAAATATGCAACATTTTGGTATATTATGCTTTATTATTTCAAGAACGGTAAAAACTCAACTGAAACACACACACACATACAAAAGATTTGTGCAGTGTATGGAAAAGGCATTGTGACTGATCGAATATGTCAAAAGTGGTTTGCAAAGTTTCTGCTGAAGGATTTCTTGCTGGATGATGCTCCATGGTTGAGGAGACCAGTGGAAGTTGATAGCCATCAAATTAAGACATTAATTGAGAACAATCAATGTTATACCATGCAAGGAAATAGCTGACATACTGAAAATATCCAAATCAGTAAACATTGGTGAAAATGGGGAAAAAAAAAAAAAGTGTCTTTTGTTTTACAGAAAATATTAAATGGACTTCTTGGCTAACCCAATATAAACCATTTAATTGAGACTTGGAAAGTATTGTGTATCTAAAAGAGAAGAAAATGTCAGAGGAGTGGTCTCTTTATGCCAACTCAAGTAGTTCTATGTCTGTGCAGAGAGGAACATCCTAGTCTTGGAAGGTTAGATTTGGGTTTTCCATGATGCAGGAGGTAAAGCTCCTCTCTCAAGCACATGTATTAGGGCAGCAATAGAAATTACCAAAAATTTGAAAGCAAGAGGTATCTGAGTCTGTTAAATGACTAACATCATAAATGAAAAACTGCAAAAATAATGGTTTTGTTTTGCAAGATTGCTTATTCTAAAATTTCCATTTAATTGGTCTCTAATGTGCCATAATTTGCATTTAGATTTTACCCTATTAGAAAAGTGACAAGTACTCATTGTTTAAAACCTCAAAGTTTAAAAATATATGAAGTAGAAATCATGCAACATTCTATCTCCAAGAAAAATAATAGTAATATTTTGTCATAAACACTTTGAGACTGATTTTCACTCATATCACAAACACAAAAATTTTAGGTTGAACCATATTGCTTATGATATTTTTTTATTTTATATTTCCCCAACCAATAGAATATTGTGAAAAATTTTAATATGTATTATGGTAGGCAGAATAATTATGCCCCTCTTCCCCATCATATTCACACCATAATTCCTTGAAACCTGGGAAGATGTTAGGTTAAATGGCAAGAGGAATGGGGTTGCAGATGCAATTAAGATTGACCTTGAGATGTGGAGATGATCCTGGGTTATCCCAACAGTCATGATGGAATCACAAGGGTCTGGTGAATGAAAGGAGAGGGCAGAAAAGAGAAACCAGAGGAATGGTAGCATGAGAATGGTAGCTAGATCCACTGTTGCTAACTTTGATGATGGATGAAATGGGCTATAGTCAAGAAATGCAGGTGGCCACTAAAAACTGGAAAAGACAAAGAAAGAGGTTCTTCCCTAGAGCCCTCTGAAGGTATACAGTCCTGCCAGCACTTTGATTTTAGCTCAGTGAGACACTTATCGGTTGTCTGACCTCCAGAACTATAAGATAATAAATTTGTGTTGTTTTAAGGCATTGCATTTTTGGTATTTTTTTTATGGCAGCACTAAAATCTAATATACTAATATACGGATGCCCATTAGTTTTGATACTACATGTTTTATTGTTGAATAAATTATAATTTATTAACTAATCCAGATAATAAAAGAAACTTTCTTTAAAAGACCATAGAGTACTATTTTTGGTTCTGCCTGCTATATTGTCTTCTTTGTAACTACTCAACTTTGCCATTGCAGCACACAGCAGCCAAATATATAAACAAATGGGCTTGCCTTAGTCTCAGTAAAATGTAAAATGTATTTATAAAAACAGCTTGCAATTTGCTGACCCATGGAACCAACATACAATTGATAGATGTTTAATTATTTCCAAGCAAATGAGTTGTTCCTTATGTTTTTCTGATTAAATATGTAGCAAAAGAAAAATAGTATGAAGTAGTATTTTTCACTCTGACATTTTTCTTAAACATTCTTAATCTTTAAAGTTTGCTTAAATTTCAGAACAAATTAAAAGCATTTATTTACCTTGTTCACAAATGCAAGCATTCCAATGTGAAATGTTGGATATCGGATTTTTCTAAACTAATTATAGTTTCATTCTTGAAGAAATAAAAGTATCTAGCCTTGATTGGTGGCACAGTGGATAAGGCATCGGACTGAGAACCCAAAGGCAACTGGTTTGATTTCCAGCCAGGGCAACATAACCAGATTGCAAGCCAGGTCTCCAGCAAGGCCTGTAGCTGGAGGCAGTGAAAGGCAACCATACAATGATATTTCTCTCCCCCTCTGCCTCTCTCCCTCTCTGCTTATCTCTCTTCCCTTCTCTTTGAAAATAATAAATAAAATCTTTAAATAAAATAAATAAATAAAAGGATCTTTCATGAAAAATATTAAATTTCTCAGCCTTAAGCAGAGGTGACAAATGTGGCACTGATCCAGTCACTTTCATTGAAACAGGGATTTAAAGCTGTTCCATGTAACTGCTAAAAGGTAAGCAAGGCAATAAATAAATATATAAACAAACAGGAAATAAAGAGCATAGATTCCAAACAAACTTCCCATTGCTCCCACCCCACACAACTTTTCAGGTCATGTCTCAATAGTAAGGAAAAATAGATAAAAATCTACAATTTTGACTTTCCTAATGTATGAAAGCATGGTTGCTCTTAAGAATTTTCAGAATGTTTGAGACCTCCACCCCCCAAAAAAAGAAAGAAAGAGAAAAAGAAAAAGAAAAAAATAACTCTAGTTATGAACATTAAAAATAAACTAAGGTTTTGGGGGGAAATGCTGGCAAATGTACAAGGAAACAAGCCATCCTATGATTACTCTCCTCGCAAAACCCGCAGGAAGGGAACCAGCGCTGATGAGTGGGTTTGACAAATGTGTTTCATCTCCCTTCTAAGCCATACTGGCATCTTACGACTCATGGACCCTTATCTCCTGACTAATGTACTGACCCAAACTGAAGGGAAGATGCAGGTGGCAGAGGGAATCAAGCAACGGATATTGTATTATTCGCATCTGTGATTTCCCAAAGAAGAATTCAGCAAACATGCTGCATGTTGCAAAAGCCTATATTTCATTTTAGCTGCTGTAAATTCATCACCCTGCGTTTTTCTTTGAATGTTTCTTTGTCTGTGATGCTGATTAAATCAGAGTGCATTATGTGCTTTTCACTAGTGATTTCCTACTTTGCATACACTCTAATTTTGTCTTTTTCTCCAAATTTCTTTCCAGATATTTCCTAAAACTTTGATAACTAAAGTTAGGGGGGAAAAGCTGTGATGCACTTTAGAACTTCTGAAGATTCTATATAATGAAAAGTAGGACAAAGAGCAGAACCTACCTGACAAAGTAGATGTTTACTGGTGTCTTTTAGTTAGCCTAAACAAACATGAGCAAAGAGAAAAAAAGGGCCTCTGGTTACATATGGGCCACTCACTGATCTCATACTCCACAAAATATATAGAAATTCTGGTAAAAATTGTATTTTTAAATAGTAACTTTAAATGACCAAAAAGAAATCCACAATGCTGAGAAGAATCTGAACTGGCAAGACCTGGGAGCTTCACCCAGGGCTGAAGCTGAGTCCATAGCACAGACGTTGGACTGGGCACCCTCACTAAGATCTTGCCTACAGCTAAGATTTGGGAATGTTCTTCTATACAGTATGCGACCTGCACATTTTCCCTCCTGGTCTTGTTTCTTGACAGAGCCAGCTCCTTTCTCAGGGTTGCTGGTGGTAGTACAGTTGCCAGTGAAAAGTTAGAATTTGTAGCCAATGATAAAGATGAAATCACCCTGACTATCCACTGAGGAAACTCCAAACCAAGCCACTCACATACAGACTCAGAGATGGATTGGCATAAACACAGAACAGCTGCTATGTGACAGACAGTGTGTCCCATAAAAACCCCATAAAAGCTGAATCCCATGTAAAATGAGTACACGTGGAAGAGATGACAGAACATCTGAGGAAAAAGTCTTCAAATTCAAGGAAGTCAGTATACAGAATTCAAAATGGGCAAATCCACACCGAAGGAATGAAATCTACTGATAAAATCTGAAATTCATTATCATGTAAAATCACTTTGAATGCTTAAAGAAATTAAAAAATAATAGACTGCATAAAATCAAGGATAAGAATACATACCCATGTGTACATATATATTTGCATGCTTATTTTGTTCACAGACCTCTTTGTAATCTAGTATTTTTTATGTTTTCTACACATAATGTTAAATGTATAATTTTATTTCCATTATATATACTTCTCTTATTGTATCACCTAAAAATTCCTAGCATAATTTGGCTAATATAAATACCTAACAGGAACATCTTTTTATCATTTTTTTAAAAAGATTTTATTTATTATTTTTAGAGAGAGGGGGAGGGAGAGAGGCAGAAAGGGAGAGAGACGTCAATGTATGGTTGCCTTTCACCTGCCTCCAGCTACAGACATGGCTGGAGACCTGGCTTGCAACCTCATTATGTATCTTGGCTGGGAATCAAACCAGCAAACTTTGGGTTTGCAGGCCGGTGCCTTATCCACTGTGCCACCAGCCAGGGCCTTTCTTTTTATCATTTTACTGAGAGTGCTTCCAAGATTTTATGTGTGATTATATGAGAGTGATATTGGACCCTATTTTTTTATATTTCAGAACAATATTTTTCCTTTAAAAATTTATTTTTAGGTTAAAAACATACTAAAAGGATATTCTTTAATAATATTAAAGTTCTTTTTAACAATAAGTCAAATCTTCATTTAAATTTATTTATATTAAGGATTCTGAATATTAAAGTGTACTTATATAAATTTTAAGGAGTGACATGTATAAAATGTTTGCTATTTAAAAACTTTTATTATATTATTAATAACTGATTCTGTTGTATTTGTTTTGATGCCTTTTTTAATGTTGCCAAATGCTTATGTGTGAGTTTGTGTTCTTTCCTATATAATCTCTTCATTTTTAGTGTTTATTCCATTATGTTTCCACTGCATTCTGAAGTTATTTAATTTTCTCTAAATATCATGATTCCATATTCCACAGTATTTCTTTTTAATTCTCCACAATGGATTCGAATGTACTATTGGTTTTTAAATTTTCCTGCAATACTCTGTCTCATCATCTCCCATTTTATCTACAGTTGTCTCCTCTCAAACCATTGCCTTTCTAGAAGGCAATGATTTTCTCTCTGACAATTTGTGTTTTAGAATGTGCTTCTTTCTTTCATTTTATTGACCTTTTCAAACAATGTCTGAAATTTTTCTTTCTGACCCTATAATTTGTATTTCTCAGAAAGTCTGTTCTTCCTTTCCATGTTTTGTTTATATATTTTAAAAGTCCATTATTTTTATTCTTCATGTTGTTTTGATTATTGCTTATCATCAATAAGGCAAGATCAAATATTTATCAACAAAAAATTTTTTTGAACTGTCCTTTACCTTGAAGATTATGTCACTGTATTAAGATCAGTTTCCTTAGGTCTCACTAGACAGACTAATTCCCTTCCCATTTCTGAATGTTCTCAAGACTTAACATACTCATCTCTGATGTGTGGCTTTAAGTCCTTCTATCCTCACTGCTTGATTAAAAACTCCTCTGAACTAGTTAATTATTAAATAATAATAATAATAATGCAATTTCAGGATTGTGCTTCTTTCAAAGACTATCAGTTCATTTCAATTCTACAACTTTTCAGGTGAGTACTTTAGTAGAAAAATAAATAAGTAAACAAGATGGCAAATATTCTCAAAGGACCTTCTATTAAAGGACAAATAGATTTC
Source organism: Noctilio leporinus (assembly GCA_004026585.1). Lineage (NCBI taxonomy): Eukaryota > Metazoa > Chordata > Mammalia > Chiroptera > Noctilionidae > Noctilio > Noctilio leporinus. The sequence goes on from PVIW01003754.1 coordinate 85,423, forward strand.
AGAAAAGAATATGGTTTGTCAAATGCTAGAAATTAAAAAGCTTAGGAAAATAAATATTTGGAAGAAAGAAATGACAAAGGACATTTGGAATCTTGTGTTACTACTAAAATAAAAGGGCCAAGAATAAAAAATTGTAACAGCATTTGATGAAAAAGCTTTGAGATTTCTTTAGATTTTAAGAATAATGGAAAAAACTAAATGGGGAAATAAGACTATGAGAAATACTTGACAATGAATACTTCCTGTTTGAAATTCAGTACATATTTTTAATACAAAATAAGTTTTTTAGGCAGTAACTCAATGGATTTATCATTAGTGAGACTAATTGAATCATTAAAAAATGTATCAAGGATAAATAGATAATAAATGGATGATACATGATAGATAGTGATAGATGATGAGCTAGATAGAAAAATAGATGATAGATAAATGCTAAAGGACAGGGTTGTAAGTTCTCCATCTGGGAACTAGATGCCACTGATAATTTTCTGATTTTTTTTTTCAGAAGAATTAAGTATTTAACATGCAAAATTTCTCTGAAAAAACAAATTAATACAAAATAAACATCTGAGATCCAAGATATGCTCCTATAACCTACACAGCCATGTGACTACTCTTTCCCCAGCCTGGCAGAAAACAAGTTGTTCTCTGGAGAAAGTTAGGCATTGTCCTGATAAAGAAGAATTTTCAAATGTATATGTACTGAAGACAGAGAACCCCTGAGCATTCTGTTGTCAAGCAGAGCCCTGGCCCTCCAAATAATTATCCAGAGAATTCTCCCATGAAAATCTGTCTAGCACAAGAGAAAATGCCTATATATACTGACAATGTAGAGCACTATTTTATGGCTCCCTGCTTTATAGACACACCAGTAAAATTCACTAGTCAGTGATTCACATAGAGGTTCCAATCAGCTACTTAGTGTCTCAGTTTGTTTTTTTAAATTGTTGATCTATTACAGTTGTCCTACTTTTCCCCCATTGCTCTCTTCAGCCCTGCCTATCCTCCACTCCCACAGTCAATCCCCAACCTGTTGTGCATGTCCATGGGTTATTTATACCTGTTCCAATGTGATAATACTTAGAGATGGAGCCTTTGGGGTTAGAAAAGGTCATAAAAGTGGGGTCCTAATAAATAAGTACCTATCAATAATAACCTCAAATGTAAATGCATTAAATGCACCCATGAAATGATATAGGGTAGCTGAATAGATAAGAACCAACTTTAATTTATGAGTATTTTAAATAATCTTGTTATAAGTAGATTTTACTAAATAATGTATAGGTTTGTTTATTTGTTGTATCTGCATTACTGCAGGTTAAGTTTTCTTAGACTGGAGTTATTTCCTAAATTGGGAAAATCCAATAACTTGCAATAACTCTTAGAAAAATCTAATGAAGGTAAGGATAAAAATAAAGAAAATGTGGATGTATATTACATAGAATACATGCTATTTTTTATTCACTGTTACAAAATGTATACTTGTTTGTAGATGTATAACATATAGATTTTATTAACAACCTATGTTTTAAATGTCAACCAACTGATAGTTGGTGTGTTGAAAAATTAGTCAATCTTTAGGTTAGAAAATACGCTGAGAGTAAAGACTAACTTCAGATGGAAGTTACCAAAGGCTAAACTATAAGAGTCATATATATAGGCAATATATATTCTCATATTAGTAATTAAATTAGATGAGATTCCTTTCAAATAGATCATAGAAATAGACATTTCTAGAAATAAAGTCTCACAAACTGGGATGCTTTGAAAAATGTATTAATGCTATAGTAAACTTCATTATTCAAATGTGAATATACTTAACCTCTACCTCAACAGACTCTTAAATAATTCAGTGGTTAGTTTAGGATCACTTAGGAAGTCAACCACAAGTTAAAAAAAAAAAATAGCTAGAATACTTTTCCACAAAATTATTTAAATCCTAGATTTTGTTGTTGTTGTTGTTGTTGTTGTTTTTTACCTCACCTTAGTACATATCATAATTTTTACTCTGTGGGGACCAGCTAAGCACTGCAAGTGCCATTATTATTATTATTTAAGATTTTATTCATTATTTCCAGAGAGAGAGAAAGAGAGGGATGGAGAAAGGGAGAGAAACATCAATGTAAGGTTGCCTTTCACCTGACTCCAGCCATGGACCTGACTGGAGACCTGGCCTGCAAACTGGTTATGTGCCCATGCTGATAATCAAACCAGCACCCCTTGGGTTCGCAGGCCAGTGCCTTATCCACTGTGCTACCAGCCAGGGTGCAAGTGCCATTATTTTTTGAAGGCTTCAACTAGTAAAACATGTAGAGGAGAAACAGAGAGTATTGAAAAAATTAAGATCTCTACATGGCAAAAGAAAAAAAGTCAGTATATACTATCTAAGATGGAAAACTCCAAAAAGAATAAGTTGTACTTCCAGTAGCTTAAAATAAAGTTGAGTTGTATTATTGGAGGGGGTGGGATCTGACTAAAAAAACAAATTCATTTTTTACTATGGGTTTTGTACTGTCTCTTAGGACAGCTTTCACAAAAGTGAGTTCTGCAATACACCATTTCTGTGATATATTTCACAAAAATAACATTCCAGAGTACAATAAGTTTTAAAGAAAAAAATTCTTAATTTACTATATCTAACATATTATCATTTAACATGTAATAACTATATAAGCTATTGACATAGTTTAAATTTTTTGTATTAACTCTTCAAAATCTAGTATATACTTTATAGTATATTGAAATTTGAGCTTAGCCACATTTTAAGTGGCTACCATATTGAACACTGCAGATTTAAAGAATAAAAATGACTAAATCCTTTGGGAATGAAAATACAGTTTATTTATTTTATTTTATTTTAGCTCTGGAGAAGTCTGCCTGTAACCAAACAAATTTAGGTAAAACTTGGGAAGAATAATTATGAGATTTTTTTTCAGGGATAAGAATTGAAAGAAACTAGGCCAAAATATTTCTAATAGAAATTTTTGAAGGCAATAAATTAAATCATTTCTACTCCTGTCACAGGAGTAGAAATATTTTTTCTACTGCAATATTTATAAAAATATGGAAGTCTATAAATGTATTTGTGCATGTGTTTGGTAATATTGCAATTGATATTACTTTAAAAAGTAGTTTTTTAAAAAATTAATTAACATAAGCATTTGGAAACAATGAAAACTTTGTATTAATATGATCTGAGAGGCTGGCAGAAGGCAGTAATTAAATGGTCAATTGTCTGGATGTGAAGAAAAAGAAAAGAAGTACACATTGGTGGTCACAAAATGAACAGGGGGGTGTGAAGAATAATAGAGGAAATAGAGAAGCCAAGAAGTCCATGACACATGGACATGAACTAAGGAGGTCATTGCTGGAGAGAATGGGGGGTACCAGTTGGAGGGGGGCAAAGGTGGAATATTGGGACAACAGTAATAGCAAGATCCATAAAATATATTTTTTAAAATGAGTGGGGTCCTCATGGCAGGATTAGTGTGTCCTTACAAGAAGAAACATCAGGGAATTTGCTCACTATCTTTCTTTCATACCATGTCAGGACATAGTGGAAGAGCAAACACCTATAAGCCAGGAAGAGAGTCCTTACCAAGAACCACATCAGCTGGCACCTTGATCTTGGACTTCCCAGACTCCAGAACTGTGAGAATTAAATTTCTATGGTGTAAGACACCCAGTCTATGGCATTTTTTATGGCAGTTTGAACAAAGACAAGAAAGAAGGTTGAAAAGGCACATGATTCTCAACTGCAAGTAATGCAAAAGAAAATGGAAAAGATTTGTAGTGACAATGAGTGATTATAACTTATCAAATGAAAGTTACAACCCTCACACTCATTACAATTTCAAAATGGATTAAGACTATCATAATACCAAATAATCTTTGACAGCTGAACTATTTTGAATAATGCCCCCCACTTCCAAATTCACATTTACCTAGAACATGCAACCTTATTGTAAATGTAACCTTATGTAACCTTATTTGGAAATGAGGTTTTTATAGATTGGTATCAAGTTAAGGTGAAATCATACTGATTTAGGACCTAATCCAATTCTTATAAAAAACACATAATCTAAGGACTAGTATCCTTATTAAAAAGGGAAAATATAGATATAGACCAAAAGAAAACACCATGTGAAGAGGGAGGCAGAGATTGGAATGGTGCACCTACTAGCCAAGGAATGGCAGCAGAAACCAGAAGCTAGGAGAGGGGCATGGAATACACCTTCCCACAGAAGGGGCCACCACTGCTAACACCTGATTTCAGGCTTCTTCCCTGCAAGAGGGAATACATTTCTCTTGTTTAAAGCCACTCAGTTTGTGGTAATTTTTATGGCAGCCCCAGGAAACTAATATAATACCTAGGCTGCCCTCTTCACAGGTAGCTAAAAGGATACTGGAATAGGATGAAACTTCTATAGGATAAAGCCCAAAGCTACTGGGAGCAATGTTTGAGGTGGCCATTGCCACAGCCAGAGGAGGAATCAGGGTCTCATCAAGAAACATTATCAAAGTTCTGAGCTGGTTTCATAGTTGTTCAATCTGCACAATTGCTCAGGGCCCCATATTAAGAAAGAGCGCATGCTTGGTTTCATGCTCTAGTCAAAAGTTTGCAAGCAAGAGGTCCTCCATTTTCATTTTGCACTGGGCCCTGCTGATTACATAGCCAGTGCAGGTTAGCGTCACCTCAAAATGCCTGCACTGTGAGGTTTAGGAATTTGTTAGGAACCAGTGAGTATTCTGTCTCTCCCACTCCTTTAACAAGAATATTTATAGATTGGTATTGTCTCCATTCTTCCACTGAATGTTGAGTCTGTGAAGGGAAAGAAAACTTGTTTGCTTGATGCATGGGTCCCTTGAACAAAAGTAGCTACCTCCAGATCAGATGAGAAGAATGCCAATCTTCACATATGGAACCTGCACTTGGAGCTTGATTTGGTGGCTAAAGCCTTGGGGAAGGGATTCTATTCCTTATGGAAGGAATGATTTATTTTGTGTGTATAAAGAAGAATGAACAATTTTCTATATGATATATGACATGACATGGGCTGAAGTAAGCATTTGAGCATCCCCAACACCTGGTTCTCTCTGAAGATTTATGCTTCTCTGCCCTATGGAACTCGAGCCCAGGCAAATGAGTGTCTTTGATTAATCAAATATAAGCAAAACCTCAGTGTTCCACTTTCAATCAGAAACTTTTGTATGAACTTCCCCATGCTGCTCTTTCCAGTCTGCCATTGTTCCAGACAATGGTTACTATGACAGCCAGGCCCAGGGGTAGACAACTGGGATGCAGACCAGAATGTCAGCTGATTCTCAAAGAGCATGTGGTGTTAGTGAGAACAGCCATAGGTGTTTAAAGCCACTGGCTTTAAGCTAGCGTGTTACCTCTGCATAATTTACCCACCTTGCTTAACCAGGGACAAACATATCTCAAACTTCAGTCACTTCAAGGGTAAAAGTGATAATCTTTATCGAGAATTACCCACCAAACTTGATTAGGTATCAGCTCAGACAGTCACAGGGGCAGGCATGCCTGCACACACAAACATTTGGAATATAAAGAAGGATATTTTTATTTACTTATCAAATGCTCCCCTTACAACACAATTTATTCCATGTTAAACAATTCATTTGGGAGGCTGTAAGCACCTTTTATCTGGAGGATTGTAAAAATATGCTTACTCTCATCTGAATAGGATCATATAACTGCCCGAAATTTTGGGATAAGGTTTTGGAAAGAGAAGTGTTAGGATCAGTTTATAACTTTCTACTCTGAAACCATGACAGATTGGATGTACACATACATGCAGACACACATACACACACAGAAACAGGAGTTTCCAGCAAAGGAAGGTCTTGAAAATTTAAACTAGCAGGCCTAACATTAGAAATGTTACTACTTTCTATTTGGGACTACTACAACTAAACAACCCTAGTTATGTATATGAGAATGAGGTAAATAACTGTCAACATTAAGCAGCCTGTTTCCTGTACAGTTCTAAAATTATCCAAATGGCAGTTATGGTTATCTTGCCATAATCTAATGGCACAGCTGTTGAGGAGTGGCCCATGATGGTGTGAAATATCAGCCATCTGCTCCCAGCTGGAAACCCAATTATTTAGGAAGAGTAGTGCTTTCACATTATTTATAGACCCATTGTGTTTAGCTGCATAGGAGCAAGGCAAATGGGACATTCTTTAGGGAACAGGTGTCACTCAGAAAGGTTCAAAAGAGCATAAAATTGATCCAAAGTTCACACTTCCAGAACATAAGGATATGTCATTTTTCTCCCTGTGGGAGTTGGGTCTTCCATGGAAGCGTGCTGAATAAAATATCATCTGAGTAAAGGCTTAAGACACCAAAAATTAAGATACTGTTAATTAAAATGAGCATGGATCAGGAAAACAAGAACTAAATTTCATCATTCTATTCACTGATTTCCTGTAAGGTCCTAGTCAAGTGATTAAATCTTTCTGTTCTTCATTTTTCTCAGAAGCCTAACTAGATTATGATATCTTTCCTACCAGACTCATGTTTTAATAGAATTCAAGTGGAATATGAAAACATTTCCAAGAGATGAGACATAAAACGTCAGGTGCAGTTATTCTGATGAACTCTGATCCACTGCTCAGACACCTACTCTTACCTGGATTGAATTCATTTCTGGCACTTAGCATTGTCTTATGAAGATAAAAAACATGACAGAGACTGCTGGTTATGTAGATGATATCCATTTTTTCTTCTTTCCTCTAAGAAAATATCAATTTTTTTCCTACTTCTCTACAAAAAGAAAGTCCCAATTTTGGTGGTGGTGAAAAAGTACCAAGTTAAAAGTTCCTATGTTCCAGCCTGTCCTGTATATATGTCTAATGGCACAGTCCTTGTCATTGAAAAAGAATTAAAAAATGTTGACTAGTTAACAGAAAAGTCTTTGTAACTGACAAATTTAGCTGGCCTTTCCCTTTTGTCTTTGCCCTTCACCCTTCCCTTCATCCTCCTGAAACATATAGATTTCATCTTGTGACAAGAGGATCAGGATTACAGACTCAGGCCAGAGTAGGAGGTGCCCTGGTAAGTGTGGAGTAGCTGCACCAACCCTGGCCCAACTCTGGACCTCTTTTAAGTGAGAGAAAAATAACACAAGCCAAATTCAATCCCCAAATCATATAAGAACTTTATGCTTAGACAATAAACATTCTGTATTTTTTAATACTATACATTTATATTTTGCTAAGTGGTCACATATATTGATTTAATATAAAACTCATGAAGAAATCTTACTATTAAACAAATTATACAATATGTTTTATTGTACAGAAAAGACATTGTGGTGTGTCTAAGATTACACATACTGAGCTACACTTTGAACTAATTTTCTAGGAAGCATAAATAGAAAGTGCCCGTTTCTAATATAATGTAAAGTACAATGGATGATCTTTATCCTTTGTAATAATGCTGGTCTAACTTTCGAATTTTAATAAATCATTTATGTTCTTGGCACAGGAAATAGCTGGAGCTATGGTAAGATGGAGTTAGGAGTTCTGATAACAAGTTAAGTCCATATTCACATCCATGGAATTCCTCCTATTGGCTCCCCTGTTATCCTGTAGAATGGCAGACTGGTGCAGTTGAATCTACAAAACTGGTCCAAGGTTACTGAGAGGAATTTGGAATTAAATTAAGAGAAATCCCAGCAGTGCACAACTAAAGCTAAAGCTGCCCAGGTGGTCATTCCTCATGTACTTGACTATTTTTACCCCTGGTACCTATAAAAAAGGTCACTGGACTTAATAGAGCATAGTCAGGTTGGCTTGACAGAGAGATACTAATGCTATTCATCCAAACTGGATCAATATACTAAATTACGAATATCAATACTGTTTAGACAGTAAAAGGAACAACAGGATGTTGGTGACTCTTTGGAATCAAAAGAAGAAAAGCTTCTAGGTGCATCTAGTGAAGTACAGAGGTAAAACAGGTTTAGCATGGAGTTCTCTCTTTAAGACAGAAGTGGCAAAAATTGATGAGTCAAAGACAGATGTTTTTATGTGAGCTCTTTAAAATATAGTATTTAAAAAAATTTTTTAAAGACTTTATTTATTATTTTTACAGACAGAGTAAGGGAGGGAGGCAGAGAGAAGAGAGAGAAACATCAATGTATGGTTGACTTTCACCTGCCTCCAGCTACAGACCTGGCTGGAGACATGGCTTGCAACCTTGTTATGTGTCTTGGTTGGGAATCAAACCAGTGACCTTTGGGTTTGTAGGCTGGCACCTTATCCACTGAGCCATCAGCCAGGGCTAAAATATTTTATATTTAAAAAAAAAGCATAACCCAAAATAATATAAGTGCATCAAAATTCAAATACTTCCCAGGTATTAAAAAAAAAAAAGTAAAAACTGCCCATTTTAACTAAGATCTCATTCCACTTTGTAAGAAGAATCGTATACTAAAATTTAGTGGATATATAGTCATCCCTTCAAACTAGCTATGCCTTTATGCCCATATCAATAGTCACACACATGATTTATCACACATATTTTGAAAAGAGTATTTTGTTTCTACCAATAAAAACAGGTCTATAACATGCCTATTTCTCTGGAACTTAAATTGTTTTAACTTAATATTACAGACATCTTTTATGCAATATATACAGATCAGCATGTCCAAGGCTAATTTAGTCTTTTTTTTAATTACAAAGGATTGATGGATGGCATTATAATCTATTTATCCATTCTTTCCACAACAGAATATTTAGGTTATATCCAATACTTCACTATTACGTACAATGTTTGATATTTCTGCTTCCAGCAATTGCAGACAAGCTGGTTACAGGCTAACCTTTCACTGAGAAAAACCCTGAAAACCTGGAGTTTTAGAGATCAATCATTTGACTGATTGGTAGATATCTATCAATAGATAATACATAACTAAATCTAAAGCTAGGTTTAGATGAGAGAAAGATGTTTGACAGCATCAGAAAGATTCCAAGGCATTGAGCACTTCCAGGGGCCAAGTTCCTGAGGTAAAGCAAGACCAGCAGGATTAACCTGACATTACTTTTCCCTTCAGAACAATTGATTCAAAAGGAAGAGTAATTAAGAGAGAGAAGTTGGGCAGAAAATAGTTGGTGAGAAGTTAAAGAGCTTTTGAGAGCTCATAGGACAAGTGGAACTAAACCACTGAGTTCCATTTTTCCAAAAATTGGAGATCTTTGCAAGCGTACAAGGATTTTTATTAGGCATTTCTAAAGAGATACACTTTAAGAGTTATAGGAACATCTCTCATAGATACACACACACACAATTAAAGTTTCAGAAAATAAGATGAGAAAGGATGTAGCAGAAGTAATACTTTAAGATACAATAGCCAAGAAGAAATTTAAAACAGAAATAAGACCTGAGGCCATAGACTCAAGAATAACTACAAACCCCAAGCAGAATAAACACAAAAAAGTTCATCATGAGTATATCATCATAACACTGCTGAAAAACAAAAGACAAAAAATAAAATAAAATCATGAATCCAGCCAGAAATAAAATCATATATTCTTCTCAAGGGAGTAATAAAAATAATGGCAACTAACTTAACACAACTTGTAGAGGCTAAAAACAATATAGTGACATCTTCACAGTGCTGGATAAAAACTGCTAAAGTAGATTTTTATATTCAGAAAATTATTATAAAATTATTCAACAATAAATAAAAATAAAAATAAGCTCTAGGATCAAGATGGTAGTGTAGATAACTGCTGTACATAGAACCTGCCACAACCCCACCAAAATTACAACTAAACTACAGAACAATCACTTTCAGAACCAGCTCAACTCTACATAAACAGAAGGCCACAACTAAGAATATAAAGAAGGCACATTGAGAGTGGTAGAAGGGAAGTGACATGAGAGACTGGTCCCAAACAATCATGTGGCAAATAAAAATGAAGAGGAATACCTCAGCTGTAGAAGTCCCTCCTGAAGCAAGGAATCCCAGCCCCACATCAGGCTCCAGAAATAGAATTTCCCATAACTTCTGGCTGTAAAAGCCAACAGGAATCGTGACTGAGGTAGAAGTGTGGTTGGGGTGCCAGGTGTCCCTCTTCAAGGGCCCTCACACAGACTTATTCAAATTCACTCTCTCTGAGCTCTAGCAACTGGATAGTAGCTCTAATGGTGACAAGGATATAGGAGGAGGAACAGAATTGTCTGGTATCAGGGTGAGAGCTGGAGGGACAGAGGCACTGACAGAGACCAGTATTCCTTTGCTGAACCCTACCGCCCCAGAGCTGGCAGACAGGCACCATAGCTGAGTCTCCATCAACCTGGCCCATACTGTCCGCTCCATCCTGCTGATTCCCTGGGATCCCACTCCATCCAGTTTTCAAGTTCACCCAAGCCCTTTCCAGGGGCTTTTCCATACAAATGGCCTGTCTTGGCTCATGCTACAGACTTTCATAAAAATCTCTTGAACAAGTAGCACCCAGCCTGACAGCCTTATACCTCTTGTTATGTGGCCTGAGACCTGGCACTAATGGCAGCCACCTTGGTTCACAGGTTGGCCCTTCCTGGGCACCTCCAAGCTCAGCACAAGTAGCAGCCATCGCAGATCACCATGCTTAGTGGCCAAGGCTTAGGACAAGAGCAGCTGACCCTGGCCTGCACTTCCCAGGAGGCCCCAGAGCACATCCAAGCATCACCCAACCACCTCCTTAAGGGACATACTCAAGGAGCAGATTCAGCAGGCACTAGAGCCTTACCGAAGTAAGATTTGCTCCATGGGGTTGGCCCCTTTACAACTGATTCTACACTGTGGTCACAGCTACTCCTGGCAGCCAATTGTCCTAGAGGTAAATTCCTCCTATTGAGGTGCCAGCAACAATCATGGCACAACTATAACTGGAAGATTTACCCAGCCCATATAGGAGCACACGTGTAGTGTCAGCTCTGGTGATTAGAAATGCTGTACCATTGAGCCCTATGGGACACATACTACATAAGGTCACTCAACCAACCCAGGTAGTCTACTTTTTTAAAAAACTAATAGAAAATAGGAGAAAATTCAGTAAATGTATAGAAATTTAAACAAAATCATTAACAAAATTGATCTAACTGATGTTTTGAAAATATTTAACACAAAAATGACAACACATCTTCTTTTCAAGTGTATATAAAACATTGACTAAAATTCACCATGTGCTGAGTCTTAAATCATCTCAAAAAATCTCAAAAGACTAAAATAATAAAAAAATGATGATGATGATATTGAATATACAATTTCTGCACATAAAACTATAACTCACTGAAATTAAGACACCTAAATAAAAGGATTAAAAAATATTATGAATCAGAAGACTCTATATTGTAAATGTATCTATTTGTCTAAACTAATCTGTAAATACCCTATGATCCTAAGTAAAAAAAAGTCATAGCATTTTTTGTTGCAATTAAAAAGTTGATTTAAAATTTATGTGGAGATACAAAAGACCTAATATCCTCAAAGAAGAATAGGGCAGGAAACTGTAAGTCACAAGATAATAAGGCATATCATAAAGTTATTTATTCTGGTAATAGACTCACCTCATTGGTTCTGGATTTTTTTAATACTCTAAATTCCTGATATTTGTTCACCTAATGCTTGCTAACTTGAATCAACCTAGGAAAATATTCTATGTTTTTCCAGTCAACTATGTACTACTTTAGCAGACATTTTTTCATTCAACACACATTATATATGTTTAATTCAATATATATGTTGGATGTCAAGCACTATGAAGTCAAGCGACAAAAGACAAATAGACAACAATAGAACAGCTTGAGATGTGAAGTAGATTATACATAAATGGTCACTTGACTTGTAGCAAAAGTGACACTGCAGACCATAAAAATAGAACAATCATTTTATTAAATTGTGCTGCATCTACTGGCTATTTAGATACTGAGAAGAGAAAAAGAAAAAGCTTGACCTCTGTCTCAGGCCATAAACATACAGCTCAATTTTAGGCCAATTGAGGTAAAATTTTTAAAGTAAAATGATAAGTTTCTGCAAGATAACACAAAAATGTATTTATAAATTTTGGATAAACAAAGATGTGTCAAGTAGTTTAATCACTAAGGAAAAAATTGGCCAACAGGAATACATTACAAACTAAGAGCTCATTAAGAAAGTCAAGGAGCAAAACAATAAGTGGAAGATCTTTGCAATAAACATAGTTGGCAAACGCCTCAAACCAGAATTTATAATGAACTCCTACAAATTAAGAAAAAGAAAAATAGTAATCAAATAGGGAAAAAATGAGCAGAGACTCTTTTCAGTTGTGTCACAAGAGAAAACAATTCAAAAGACTATTAAAATACAAAAGAGAGCTCAACCTTATTAGTCATTATGGAAATGCAATATAAAAATGATCATGAGCTATCACTACCCACTTAAAAGCTGTAATTAGAAAAGTCATAATATAATCCTGCCAACGGGAATGTTTAATGGTATAAGCACTGTGGCAAATTGGCAATACCACTAAAGTTGAACATGTACATGACCAAACCATGCAATTCCACTTGTGTACGTTTTTGAAGAAATGCATATTGCACAAATCAAAAGACATGCATAATAACAGCCATACAGCATTATTTATTATTCATAATAACCAAAAGCCAGAAAAAATGTCATTCAGTAGTATACTGAATAAATATTTTCTTCATTTCTGCAGTGGAATACTCTAAAACTAGAAATTAAACTATTGCCACATACGACATAGCAGCATCTCACAGCACATAACACAAACAGTTGTCTCACAAATCTCAAACACAATGATGAATGAAAGAAGCCAGGTACAAAGGAATGCAGATTGTATGTTTCCTGTGTAAAGTTCAGAAGTAAGCAAAAATGATCTGCATGGTGATTAATGGTGTTCACCATTAATAATTCACCTAGCTAAACATTTATTAGTTACACTATTTTGTGTGTCTTGTATACTTCATTAAAAAGTTTATTAACCATAGAATAGGAATTTAAAATAATGCCTGAAGAGTAATATTTTTATATATGTATTCAATAATTTTATTAGTATTTTGGTACTGTTCCTGGATGAAGAATTGCTGGCCCAAAGGCATGGTATATGCTTGAAAGCTCAACTATTTCTTCCATTGTGTTAAAAATAAATATCATCTCCAACAAAAGGAAACATATTTGTTCAGTGCCTACTGTTACATAATTCACATAATCCTCACTCAACTCTGTGATGTATGTAGGTTGCTCTCATTACATTTTACTAATGAGAAAACTGAGTTGCTAAAAAAATTCAGTATTTTGCTAAAGATCTAATACCTAGCATATGTTAGAGCAGGAGATCAAAATCAGCTTGGTCTCAGTCTAAATTCCCTTTCTTTCTCCTTGATCAAAATATATTCAATATGCTGTATAAAACAATAGAATTAATATGAGATTTTATTATTTCATGAGTGATGGATTCACATACATAAAGTATCAACCCCCAGATCCAGGATTTAGATCATGTTTACATTTTACCTCAGTAAATGCACTAAGAACAAAACATTCTGATAGAAATTGAGGAGACCCACAGAACTATGATCAGGATGGAAGAATTTTGTAACTTATTTCTCAAACACAGAAGATGAGCAAATCCAAAATAATGTATTTAATCTGACTCCTAAAGATTTTTAGGGTTTATAAGTTTTTAATAATAGTCTTTATTGACTTTGAATTTTATTTCCATCATAAATGACTGACATTTGTACCTAATGTTTAATTTAAATAATTCAGCAATAAATTTAATTCAAAATGAAATAATCTAGCAGAAACATCCCACTTCTTTCTAGGCAGGTGATTGTAAAAATATATATTTACTTACTTCATTCAGCACAAGTAGTTTTAGAGTATCTACCTGTGCCAGGTACTACGATATGCAACACACACCAGACAGAAGAAAGGCTCTGACTTCAAAAAACATTCTGACAGTAGTAGAATGGAAATGCCACCAAGCATGTACAACCCATTCTGGAACTTCTGTGAGCTTCTTCACTTCTGAGAGTTGAAAATGCCAGGGATGGTAGTTAATGCAGAGTAAAAGGGAGTCAGGAAAGTTAAAGAAGAAATATGAGTATACCAGAGAGGTATCCAAGTGGAACCAGGGGAAGGCAGTCCAGGAGAGCTCCCAAAAAGCAATCCTGCCAGAGAAAGAAGCCTGCACATGAAACTTAGAATGGTTCACAAAATGGAAAATAGTTTAATAGATTTTGAATACTGAGTATGAGAGGGTGTGTGTTAAGAAGTAAGTTTAAATAAATCAATAGGAGACATATTAAAAATGTCTTTGAAAGTCTTTTTAAGAAATACGGACTCCATCTGATGAAAATATAAAATCTTTAAGAATTCTAAAAAACCCTGACTGGTGGCACAGTGGAGAAAGTGCTGGCCTGCAAACACAAAGGTCCTGGTTCGGTTCCCACATACAAGGTTGCAAGCTAGGTCTCCAGCCAGGTCTGTAGCTGGAGGCAGGAGAAAAGCAACCAACATTGATGTCTCTTTTCCTCTCCACCTCTCTTCCTTCCCCTCTCTCTGAAAATAATAAATAAAATAAAATAAATTTTAAAAGAATTCTAAAAAGAAAATAGATCTTAGTTTTTAAAAGGTGGGTTTGGGTGCAATGGTGACTATTAACAGGAATTGGACAAAATTGGAGTAAAAAAGATGCACCACAAGGTTTTTATAAGAGCTTGAAATGAAGGTGGCCTAAACTAGGGAAGGGTCAGCATGATAAGAAATTGTGAAGAACAGGGAGCTAATGAGAAGGAACAATGGACAGTATTTGGCTTAGTGTTGACAGAAAGAGAGGAGTCAGACCCAGTTTTCAGCTTTCTGACTTGAGAGACTGGATATGTGGTAGCACTTTCCATGAAATGAAAACTAAAGGAGGAGAAGCCCATTTAGAAGGCAGATGTAGGTTGTTTCATACATGTTGATTTTTAAGGTGCCAGTAGAGCAGCATGCAGATATTACAGTGAGAACTTGAATACACAGGCCTAGAGCTCCAAAGAGATACTTGGCGGGGAACTGGAATGTGCAGGTTATCAAGACACATGTGATTATCAAAGCCAGCAATAAGGACGAGATTATAAGGGAGGATAACAACTTTCAATAAGCCACTTGACATCATTGATAACTGGCCTTTTAGAGAACAAGACTCTCTCTTTCCTATCCCTTTCCCTATTATTTTTATGCCTCGCCATGATGATACCCTGTGTTGGAGAGGCCACCAAGAAATTTTAGAAGTTAAGAAATATGGAAGACCTACTTCAGAGGACAAAGCAAGATCCATTTTGCTGACACCTCGGTCCCCCTACTGTGCTACCACAATAGTTTAACAACCATGTCCACCTTCTACCTTAATCTAGGAAAGCCAAAAACATGAGATCCCTGTTAAAATTTATGAGCCCTCTGATGGCATCACAGTAGACTGAATGTGTTGTGTCAACCAAGATTCTTTTCTCACACATATGTCTAATAAAAGGTTTGTCTATTTAATAGTGTTTATATTTACAAAGTGCTTTCATTTTCCAAACACTTTCACACGTGTTCCATTTGCATCTCACCACCCCATAAGATACACCATTATCCTTATGTTATTGACAAGAAAATGAGAGGCAGGGGCATGTATAATTCATTATTTATTGATTCCCATTATCCAGTTTCCTAACGCAAGTTCTATAAAGTAGAGTGAAATATTCTGGCTGGGCTGACCTAAATTCCTACCACTTGCTACTTCTTACAATACTTTGCTCACTTTGGCCTGAGCTTGTGTTTACTTGGGAGAAAAGAGGCTGTATTTTGTGACAAGACCACTCAAGATGACTCCAGAAGAGTGTGTATTCCTGTTCCAGCCACATCCAGCTCACTCATTTCTCTGTGGCATTGCCTTCCCATCTACAAAATAAGATCAGCCCCTGGCTTGTGTTGCCATGGAGATGAATAGGACGATGAATAAGGACAGCATGGTGTGAACTGTGATGAACCATGCACAGTGGGAGGCAGTCACTTTCACATGAATCAAATCACCCTGGAGCTTTTAAAAAATACCTAAGGTCCCACCTCAGATATTTTGATAATTTATGGCAGTGGTTTCAGCATATCTGTATATTTTTAAAACACAGTTTAAAAATATAGGTTGAGGTAGCAGTACCTTTACTATTCTGGTGAGGAAGCAAAGCAAAACTGCTGGGCTCAGAGCTCAGACACCTGTAAGCAAACACACATCCCTGCCACTTGCCCATTGTGCCATCTGAGCAAATTTCTTCACCTCTGTGATCCTTGGTTACCTCATATTTAAAATGAACATTGTCCAGAATTGTACTAGTTAAAGGCTTACAAAATCTTTACTATAGTAGCTTACACACACACATACACATACACAGGCATACACCCTTCATGTATGGCTATTGATATAAATATTAATGTGTTGAAGCCTTGACCATGTGGCTTTAGAATCATGATCCTGGGTCCTGGCTTGAAAGCCCATCTTTGTCAAGAGCTGCCTTCTCTGAGCAGAGAGGGAGATCATATGGGGTCTGCCCCAAAAGTATCAACTGCAAACCATCTTAATTATATTGACATTGGCTTTATACTTTCAGGACAGACCTTGTAGGGGAACTGCTTCTTAAAGCTAGGCTCCTGCCAGTGCAGACTCTGAAAGCTTCCTTCTTTCTGCAAACCTTTTCCGGTTCCCTGGAAAGTTTATTGCCCACCCACTTCAGAGTTTAGTGTTATTAGCTAATTAACAAGAGTATCTGTCTTTTTTTATATATTGCACCTAATGAATTAGATAATCCCAGCATAGTTAGCATGGAATACTACTTATAAAGACCTTCAATTTACTTGTAATTTTTCAACTGATTAGAGCTTAATTCCTCTTGTAAATTGCCTATAAGTAACAAATATACCAAAGCAGGATGTTCAGGTTTATAGCAAAGTAAAATTTATCTGTTTGGGCTTTCTTGCCTCTATAGTGAAACACAGCACCTGGACTTGCATTGCTTTCATATCCCGATCTATCTGAGCAAGAATGATACAGAGGAACTGACTGTAATTGAAATGAGAATATAGAACTATAATAAAAGAGATGGTAGTTTTTCCTTTAAATACATAATGTTCTCTTGTTGCTTTATTTGTGTCTTTTTGGAATGACAAATCACTTCATTTACCACAAAAATAAAGAGGAGGCCTTCTACCTGAGCATATTTGAGTGATTTATTTTTTATCCAAAGCCTTTAAATATACCAGATCATAATATGTTCTTCTCTCTCCCGCTGCCTCTACCAACCTCTATTTCAAATGTGGATACCTCATTACAACAAACGTCACTCATTTTTAGACTCCAATTTGCCACCATCCCACACAGACCTGCTGTTCCATCTCTCCATGTTAATTCCCATAAATAACTGATATCAAAATGCAGTCTTGGAGATACACTTCAGAAAACTTCATGTGCGGAAAACTAGAAATGAGAAAGCTATTTAAGGCTTTGAAGTTGCTTGAGATTTGTTTAATATTGTATTTCTTTGAGGTTTCAGCAATACTTAATGGCAGAAGGCTAGCCTGCCCATCATAAAATTAAAGTAACAATTAAATATATCAAATGTACATTGAAAAAATAGAGCAATTTCCAAATAACATATGTTCAATAGACTGCTTATATAGATGCAGGATAATTTATGTAGCAAACACATATGCAATTCCTAAGGCATATTTAGGAGTGTACAATGTTTTTAAAAATTATTGAGCTCTTCATTAATTTGTATATATGATTTAATGAGTGTCTACACTGTGAACTCATGTTATCCTACTATTTAAAAGGGACACCACAGGTAAGTTTTGCTGAAGTATTCTAAAAACTTGACCTAACATCTAAGACCCATGAAATATGAATTTAGGAGCAATCAGTTTATCCTTTCCTCCATTAGGAAGGGCCTTTCAGAAAGAATTTTAAGGTTTAGTAAAACCTCACACAGCAAAAAATAAGACTCAAAAAGTAAAATGACCTGTCCAAGATGAAGCCAAGAATAAGTATATTCAATGGAATGGCTCTGCCTGCCGAATCTTTATGGCTTAGATAGCTATACCCAAAGGGTACTGAATATTCTCAACTGTCTTTACACTGCAACTGAAAAGATTGAAGTATGTTTTTATGATGAGTATTTTTATTCATTTCTCTAGCTTTTCTGTAATGTAGCTCATGACACCTGTGTCTTGGCATCTTGTACTAGCGAGAACCACTTGATGCTCTAAATGACATGAATGGCATTTGAGAGGAACATACTTATTTTGAATTATTTTCATATAATTCAATAGGCTTGAACTGTGCTTCTCAGAATCCTAGAGACTTCACAGATGTGAATCAAGACAACCAGGAAAAGGAGAAAGAAGAGCTGGGCACCAAGGGCTCTTGCCTCATGTCTCTTCTACAACCAGATTATCCCTATCTCATGAGCTATATGTAATGGGTTTCTTTACAAGACTTCATTTCAAGGAAGGGACTTGCTAATAATAATTCTGAATATTGCTATTCTAATATATTAAATCAATTATAGGTGGCTAAGGAACTAGGATAATTCTGAGATATGAATTCTGGTCACCAGATCTGGTGACCAACTATCTCTCTATAATTATAATTTATAATTATCTAGGGGAGAGATACTTAGCTGGATTTCTGACAGCTATCTATTCCAGAGATCAGAAAACACTTTCATCTTACATCTATGGTCTTTTTCAAAAGAGACCTGGTTGGAATTATATACTATATAGTCACCCTAAGTAAACATATATGGCATTAGTATATTATTAAATAAATTTCATTTTTCATAGACTACTTTTAACTAATAGGCTCAAAGTTTAGAAGAAGAAAGCATTAGTAGCATAACATACAATTCAACTCAGTACAAAACAACTCAGACTGGGAGCACATCATGGAGATAATGTAGTTCCCTAAATAAACTAATTTTGATTGACTAGTTGGAAATATGTTCATTTAACATATTCCTATAAAAGTGGATTAAATAAACTGTATCACTTTACCTTTTCTGTGAAATTCTAAATAGTAAATCTTTTATAGTTTATAGGCTATCTGATCTTTGTCACAACTACTCAACTCTGCCATTCTAGCAGAAAAGCAGCTGCAGAAACACATAGATGAATGTGACAGTGTTCTAATAAAACTGTATTTACAAAGACAGTCAGTAGGCCTGATTGACCAGTTATTTGTCAGTCCCTAGAATATAGTAGACTGAAATCCGATGAAATATCTCACCTCCATACAATCAATGCTTCAATAATTTATCTAGTAAGGATATGAAAAATAATAATTCTAACTTAAAAAGTCCAAAGATAAATGACAGATTATCATCATCAACAACAAAATTCCTCCAGTAAAGTATAAAGTGTTATCAAATCTTCTCTAAGTTGTAATTAAAATGCCTTATCAATAGTAGATTTAAAAGGATCTATTGTCCTTGGTATTTCAAATTCATATATGGTCATTCAGATAAATTACATGCTACAAATATTTTGTCTTGAGTATGAAGAACCTCAACATACTGAATGGTCCAACCAAGACTCTAATAAACCTAATTTAGCAGTAACAGCATAAAAACATGAACACTTTTAGTTAAATTAATAGTTCTTTCTTAAGGAGTCATGAAAAAAAAAAAATGTGGGTTTACAAAAGCACCTGAACCATGAAAAATACATTTACTTCCTGAATGGGAGATAGTCACTTCTATCCTTTTACCAAATGAAATATTTTTCATTTAAGAACTACATAATTGTACCTGTGAACCCAAAGATTGCTGGTTCAATTCCCAGCCAGGGCACATAATGAGGTTGCAAACCAGGTCTCCAGCCAGGCCCATAGCTGGGGGCAGGTGAAAGGCAACTATACATTGATATCTCTCTCCATCTTTGCCTCTCTCTCTTCCCTTTTCTCTAAAAATAATAAATAAAATATTTTTTAAAATAAAAGAATTATGTAACTGCATACCCACATGTAAATAAACATCCTGAATGCTGCCCAGAGACATGTCTGGAGGCATGGCCAATCAGGGTCACACAGGTACATAGAAACCATATATAAGAAGTAATATCTCTAACAACACAATGTGACAGTAGGCCTCCAATATTTGAAAGACAGTTATAGAGTTCATACTCTTGAAAGTCTGAATGCCAATCCTGACTAGCTCCTCATAGTTTTATTTTTTTTAAAATCACTTCACTCTCTGAGTCTTATTTTTTTTCTATATGTAAAGGGAGAGATTTGATTAAATAACATGGCAAATATCACCTCACGAAGGAGGCCATACAATTGAGAAAAACAAAGCCTACATTAACCCTTTGCTCCACCAGTGGATGACCATCAACAAGTCACTTAACTTCTCAAAATTTATAAAGTAGACCTGATAATAATAGTACCAATTCTGTAGGGATAAGCTAATATACATAAAGCCCTTACCTTTATATGCCTGGTATATAGTAAATACTAATTGCTTTTGATATTTGGTAGACAGAAGTCCCAGTAAAGAAGTTAAAAACAGCCACCCTATAAACCCTACAAAACCCAAAACTGAATCCATAAAACTAGATTCCAGCATATCATC
Source organism: Noctilio leporinus (assembly GCA_004026585.1). Lineage (NCBI taxonomy): Eukaryota > Metazoa > Chordata > Mammalia > Chiroptera > Noctilionidae > Noctilio > Noctilio leporinus. The sequence continues at coordinate 106,091 of PVIW01003754.1, forward strand.
TTCTTTAAAAAAAAAAATAGAATGAGAGAAATACATGTGCTGCAATCTATTCTCTTTGTGGCTTTATAAATGTGGATTTGTATTCATCAAATAACATTTAATTCTTTTTTTAATCTTCCAGAGGGATGGTGAGAAAAAATAATAACCCATTCACCCTAATAATGTGGAAACATAAGATCTGGTTATATTATACAAAAATAACCTGGTTAGATAGATGTCTTCTCATTTATCTTAAAAAGGAATTACATTTCCCAAACAAGAGATTTTTAAAAATCATAAAATTAATATATGAAAAAATGTTGAATAAAAAATCTTTTCAGACTTCTGGTCAAGATGGTAGTGTAGGCAGACATGGCTTCACTCTTTACACAACCACACCAAAATTACAATTAAAATATAGAACAATCAGAACCATCGGGAATTGAGTTGAATGGAAGCCTAACAACTACTGAATTAAAGAAATGACATTCATCCAGATTAGTAAAAGGGGTGCAGATGCAGAATGGGCTGGTCCCACACCCACATGTGATAGGTAAAAATTTGGGAGGGATATCTCAGGAGCAAGAAGTCCCAGCCCCATACCAGGCCCCCAGCCCAGGGTTCCAGTACAAAAAAGATAAGTTTGCATAACTTCTGGGTGCAAAAATCAACAGGGATTGATTCAGCAGAAGAAACTTTTGGAGTTCTGGTCAGTTCCTCTTAAAGAACCCACACACAGACTCACTACCCAGACTTACTCCTCTGAGCTCCAGCACAGAGGGAGCAGCTTGAAAGGCACCAGTGGCATACAAGGAGAAACTGACATGTCTGGCCTCAAGGCAAGTAGAGGCCATTGTCCCTTTCATAAACCCTCTCCCCACAGAGTCAGCAAGATGGTCCCATATCTGAGACTCCATCAATCTGGCTAATACTGTTTGATACACCCCAGAAATCCTCAGAGACTCTGCCCCACCCAACTTATGGGCCCACACAACCTGCTTTTCCATATGAATGGTGGTCTTGGCTCCTGCTTCACAACTTCCTAAATCCTATCAAATAAGCAAGAGCTGCCCTGAGTGAGCCCCATACCCAGCACTAGCAGCAGTCAGCCTAGATTCACAGCTTGGCTTCACCTGGGAATCTCCAAGCTCAATACAAGTAGCAAACATCTTAGAAAGCTTTACAGCTCAGGCAGGGTGGCCCTGGCAAAACACAGATGGGAGCTGACCTTGGCTTGCACCACACAGGAAACATCAAGGCCTGCACATGCAGTGGAATGCTACAGACCACATTACAGCACCACCACCCTGCCCTTGCACTGCTGATCCTCCATGGAGACTGAGGTTTGTGATCTGTGCTCACAGCCAGTCCTTACAGCAGACTGGCCCTGGTAAATCCCTCCCATTGATCTATCAATAGCAACCAAGCTAAACTACAAGAGGAGGGTTTACTGAGCCCACATGAATGCTGCACCTCCAGTACCCAGTTTGGGTGATGGAGAGGCTGTACCAGTGGACCCCACAGGGCATCTACTACATTAGGCCACACTACCAAGACACAGAGTCAAAGCAACTCTATCTAATACATAGAAACAAACACAGGGAGGATGTCAAAATGAGGAGACAAAGAAACATGGCTCAAAAGAAAGAATAGATCAAAACTCCAGAAACAGGTGTAAACAAAAGTGAGATAAGCAACCTATCTCATAAGCAACTCTATCAGATACAGAATTCAAAACATTGGTTATTAGGATGCTCAAGAAACTTAGTGAGAACATTTATAGCATAAAAGGATCTAGTCAGAAACAAAGGATGCACTAATTGAAATAAAAAACAATTTACAGGGAAATAGAAGTAGAGTTTAAGAAGCTGAGAATCATATCAATGATTTGGAACATAAGGAAGCAAAAAATAACCAAGTGGAACAAGAAGAAAAAAACAAACAAAAACAAACAATGATAATATCAGCAACTTCTGAGATAACTTCAAGAGGTCCAATATTTGCATCATAAAGGTGCCAGAAGGAGAAAAGCAAGAGCAAGAAATTGGAAATCTATTAGAAAAAATAATTAAAGAAAAGAAAACTTTCACAACTTGGTGAAGGATATAGATATGCAAGTCCAGGAAGTACAGAGAGTTCTAAACAAGACAGATACAAAGAGGCTCACTCCAAGGCACATCACAATTAAAATGCCAAATATTAAAAATAAAGAGAGAATCTTAAAAGCAGCAAGAGAAAAGAAGTTAGTTACCTACAGGGGCGTTCCCATAAGACTGTCAGCTGATTTCTCAAGATGAACTTTAGAAGGGGTTGCCAAGAAATATTGAAAGTCATGAAAAGCAGGGATCTACAGCCAAGTATTCTACCCATCAAAGCTATCATTTAGAATTGACGAGCATAGAAAAAGAGCTTCCTAGACAAGAAAAAATTAAAGGAGTTCATCATCACTAAACAATTATTTTATGAAATATTGAAAGGAATGACTTAAGAAAAAGATAAAAACCTATGAACAATAAAATGGCAACAAATACAAATATATCAAAAATTCAATCTAAAAAAACAAACTAAGCAAAGAAGAAGAACAGAGACAGAATCATGGATACAGAGAATGTTTTCACGGTTGCCAGCTGGGAGGGCAATGGGAGATCAAGAAGTATAAATGGGTAGGTACAGAATAGCCACAGGAATGTAAGCCAAAGAACTTGTATGTGTGGCCCATGGACATGGACAATGGTGTGAGCATTGTCTGAGAAAGTGGGGATTGTTGAGTGAAGGGAGCAAAGAAAGAAAAATCAGGACAACTATGACAGCATAATCAATAAAATACAATTAAAAATAAAAATAAAGAAGTCTTCAGATCCAAGATCTTAATAAATAGCAGTGCTCTAATAAAATGGATTGCAGCAGCCAGAGGTGAGAGAAAGAACAAAACAAGAGTCCATGATGGGAAAGATAGCCTTTGGATGGCCTATCCAAAAGAATAAATGGGGTTAACTGGGATCAACATGACAGAAGTCAATCTGGATTGGAAAAAATTTTCTGTAAAGAATCAGATAGTAAAATATTTAGGGCTTTATGCAACATATGACCTCTATCACAAAAACTCATCTCTGATATTTGTAGTGTGAAAACAGTCATAGGTAATCTATAAACTAATAGGTGTTCTAATGAAACTATTTACAAAACCAGAAGAAGCCAAACATAGACCACTGGCTATAATTTGTTAGCCCCTGCTTTGTAGCATGTCTCCCAAATCTGAGTGCTATATCTTTGTTAATTTCTTAGTTAGATAGAAAATATCTTTTAGTAATAGCTTCAAAAAGGGCTCCTTGGTGTTATTTTGACAGTTTTTCCTGTCTTAGGTATATCTGTGACCTTCAAAGATCATAGCTTGGCTAACTATAGAATTATAACATGTTAATTGGATTCTATCCCATTGCTCCACTGTCTCTGCTAGTATGTAAAATGGCTACAGAGTCATTTCTGTTTTCCTTCAAGGGTGCCTCCAGATCATAAGAGTTCCTGTATTAGATTTTAACTGGAATAGAATTTATCAGGAAATGATTTTCAAAATTTGTTCAGATACTTTTTAATGTAGTTAGAATAGCAACCAATATGAGACTGAAAATTCCTGGGCCACACAATACCCAAGGGAATTTAACTTTGAGTAGAAGGACAAGCAGTGCTCCCCAACATATTCTTCTTAATTTTTGATAAATATATACAGATAGAGAGAAAAAAAAAGAGAAAGAGAAAAATATTTAGTTCTTTTTATTTCTCTCAGATTGTAACATAAAATACATTAGTTTCTTGAATGTGTGAGAATTTGAAAAAGAAACTCTAGAAACTCAGCTTCTAGTTTTTGCACTGCCATCAGTTACCCATCTTTGTTGATTGCAGACTACACATGCTCAACATTCTTAGGTGTTCTGTTTGTTTCAGGGCTTCCAGAACATGGATCTCTTTCAACAGATTCTTGACCATCTTTGAAGTGTTTGTGCCACATTTTTATTTGCACTGAACTCATTGCATTGTTCCCAAAAGGCTTCTGAATCATCCAGGAATATTCAAGCTTAATGCCTCCAAAATAGGATATAAGAAAATGGGGGCAGAGTATGTAGTGTTAAATTTTGAAAATGTTCATTCATCTGCATGCATCAAAACCCAGTAGGACACAAATGGGGACTTGCAGCAAAGAAAGTGAGGTGTATTAGTTGTGGAAATAATACTGTTACAGGGTGGAAAGAGGCCAATCCCAAATTCCCCACAACCTGTGGTTTGGGGAGTGGTGGAGGGGACAGTGCAGCCTGAAAGATGCCTTTGTATATCTATGGCTGATAGTTTTCAGTTATGGAAATGGTTATGGCTTTCCAAGGCACCAAGGTGATGGGAGGGGTTTTGACCATACAATGGTGATGAAAAAGTTTATGGGCCCTGCACAAGATTTCTGAGGGTGGCTATAATTGGTCACCCTACCCACTGCATCACAGGCCGTGATCAGGGTTTAAAATAAAGCAGCAGGCCTGGCTGGTGGCACAGTGGGTAAGGAGCTGGCCTGAGAACCCAAAGGTTGCTGGTTCTATTCCCAGCCAGGCACATAACGAGGTTGCAAGCCAGGTCTCCAGCCAGATCCTAGCTGGAGGCAGGTGAAAGGCAACCATACATTGATGTCTCTCTCTCTCTCTGCCTCTCTCCTTTTCCCTCTCTGAAAATAATAAATAAAATATTTAAAAACTAAAATAAAATAAAGCAGCAGCCATTTGTGAGTGAGAGTCATGAAATTTGAAAGGAGATAAAGATAGCCATTTGGTCTGAAAGGAGGAAAAAGAGCCATGCTGCCTGGGCTAGTAAGAAAGCAGGCACGCTGCTGCTTTGGTTGTGCCAGATCCAGCTGACTCCAAAGATGCCAAAAACTCCATTTTGCACTCCCAGACTCTACCTGGACTCTCTTGGAACTTGGGACAGGTGTAAAGGACTCTTAGAACTTGTGTCTTTCCAGAACTTCACCATAATCCAGTGCAACACAACACAATGCTTTCTGGACTTTTATATGGAGGCTGATGTCATCCTACCCCAGATCCTGAAGAAGAGAGCTAGCTGACAGATACAGAAAGGGAAACTTCTAGGCATTTTATTGACTTATAGCCTTTTGGGGAGCCTGGGAAGTGCTGGATCTTGGGGGAAAACGGTTTGAGCAAGAGAGTTCCCAGCCCTCACCCAGGTTAGAATATTGTAAATAAAGACCTGTTTTTCTCAACACTAATTGTTGGGTTTCATACCAAAGTGCCATGTAAACAAACCCCACTTTGCTTGGTAACAGTACCCTGCCAGGAGTTACACGCGAGCCATTAATAAAGACCTGGCTCTCCGACAGCTTCTAGAAGATGGGTTACACATAGGGAAAAAATCATTAATCATGGCAAATAAGTGGTCAGGATCATGGTCTCTACTGCTTGGTTGATGCTGGAGTAGAGTGTAGTTAATTATTATATCTGGTCCTGATATCAGCAATGACATTGTTTTGTCTGGTTTCACTGCTTTTCTAAATCTGGAGCTGAAACACAACTAGATGCTCTTTAGTTCGATGGAACTCTGTCTCTGTGGTCAATAGACCCAAAGCTTTGTTCCTAAGATTGTTTAACACTGACCATGAAATGAACATGAAAGGAAGAAGGAGGCAGGTGAGACAGGGTGCTGGGTAAGGTGAGTTTAAATTAAAAATAAATAAATAAAGGAGAAAAGGTTATATTAAAGAAATACTAAAGCTTCAGAGTGGTTATACCACTGGGTAAAGCAGTCACATGGCTAAACCTACAATATGAAAAATGAACACTGAAGGAATGATTACCCAAATTTAACACAGGATTAAAAGACAAATGGCACTCCCATGAGAAATTTTATTAGGCATTCATATCAAGTTATAGTTACTTTCAAGGGGCTAAGCAGATGCCTCAAAAATAGGATATAAGAAAATGGGGGCAGAGTAATGTGGTAGTGCTGCATTTTAACTTCGTTTGAAAAGTGAAAGTGAAAAACTACCTTTCAAACATTGTTATATAATGGATAATCTCATGTTTACAGTCTTTTGAAATTGAATTTCAGGTTTTATTAATAAATTTAATAGTGAGAGTTTATTGTAAATCAGTTGATAATATTTTGAAGTCCTTGACATTTAAACAAAACAAGCTTATATAAAGAATTTCTTTGAACGATTTGAATTTCATCTCTTTTGTCCCCATTTTGACACTATTTTAAGGTGATTTTGTAAATTGCTCATATTTACCACATGGTAGTGATATATAGCAAATGTTACCTGAAAAGTTATCAAATTTTATTAGAAATTTTTGTAGTGGGTTCTTAGAATAAGAAGAAAATAATTGCTACATGTGTTTTCAATAAATGCAATCATTTCTCTTGATAATAGTAATTATGGCTATAATTCACCACTTATTACCTGTCAACATTGAGCAAATAGCAAGGAAGGAATTAACCTTTGAACACAACTAAATGAACATAAAAAAGCTAAATGCTATAGGAGTGAAAATATTTATACAAATGTTAATTAAGTATTTGGCATTTAAATAAAAAAGCAAAAAATAATGTTTTTCAGGCAAGGATGGAAAAATACCATGAAACTCATACTTACAATTTTTTTGTGGGTTATATATCAGTACCTGAATTTGTAAAAAAAAAAAAATTTATTAAGGTTGTGGCTATGAACGAAGTTCATGTTTCAGTGCCTGAATTTATTTATGACTATAGAGGCAAACTAATTTCACTATATTGGCTGTCAAAAATACTTAATAATATATATTATTTAGTCAAAATAATCAAATTACAACTCTTGATGTATATTTGAATAATACAAACACAACTCTGATTTATTTAAATTTTAATATGATCCTTTACATAATTAGTTAATTTGTTTTTCAATCATTTCTATTGGCATTCTGTAGAAATTGTTAAACTAAAAATGGTGTTTATAGTACTTTAACAAAATGTTAAAGTCCATTTGTAAACAAAGTAATATCAGTTCATCTTTCTAAACTCTCTTGGTGTAGATAATTTACATGTAAATACATCTGTCCTGTGATGTGGTAATCTTTGAAAGAAAGGCCAAGAGGGTATTAATTAGGCTCACTACAAGTAAGACAGTTCCAACAATGTTGGCTAAATTTAATACAGTTATTTTTCTCTCATGACTAAATCCAAGTGTAGGCAGTCCATGGCAGATATTTTGGCTCTGCATACTTCCGAACCCTATTTGGTTCCTGCTTTTGTCTCCCCATCCTTAAGAGTGTGACTTTTATCCTCATGGTCCATGGTAGAGATCTAGACATCACTCTACAATCTAAACTGCTATTTAGAGAAATATGGGAGGAGAAAGGAGCAAGAAGTGCTCTCAAACTTTCTTTAAAAAAAAAATGTTTCTGGGAATCAGTTATCTATCACTGTAGTATATCTCACATTAATCAGAACACAAGTCAAGTAGCCATACTCAGCTGCAAAGGAGGCTAGAAACATAATACTTATTTACATATACTCATTTCAAAATCCTACTACTATGGGAGAACAGAGATGTTTGAGAATAATACTGTCTGGACCACAAATTCTTTTCTCTTTTTTCTTCTTGTTCTTCAGGTTCCCTGCACCTTTCTCAGCATTTTCACTAGATCCTTATTGAATAAATTAATAAGTAGAAGAATGAATGGCTGAAATAAAGTAATGCATCTAAGCTTCATTATCTAAATCAATTTCTAAAGTTTAAAAAAAACAAATTTTAACTGAATATTAATTAATGCAGTTCAAGCTTTCAAAAGAGTGTCATCCCAGTCAAGTTTTCAGATCTTTCTAGAAAGTATGTCTACACTTTTAAAATGATCCATCTAAAATAAATATTTAGAGTTTACCTATAATTATAGAAAGAGTGTGGGTAAATAAACTCTCTGAGGAACAGTAAAATGTCATATTCAACCTATCAAAAATAATATGAACAATGAATAGATACCATTTTCTGTGAGGACTATCCATGTACCTAGAACTCTGCAGAGAACACTGTATATGTCATCTCATTTGATCTTCAAAACTAACCCCAACAATGGGCAAAACCACCCTAGAGATGATGAACTGAAATCCACGGAAGTTAGATAAATTCTTCACGGTCATAGGAGGTAAGAAGCAGGATTCAAACTTGGACCTGGCTGCCTCTCAAATGCCCCTCTACTATGAGAATGTCATGTACAAAATTAAGAAATGACATTGATGCTTCTCTCCCTTTCTTCCTCCCTCCCTGCCCTTCTTTCTGAAAATAATAAATAATTTTTTTAATTAATAAAAAAATTAGGAAATGAGACTGGATTGGTAGCCTAGATTCAAAATTATGGGTGGCCTTGAATTTGGGCTAAGATAAATTCTATTTTATCTAACACAAGATAGAAATTATTTTACATGTTGAAAGAACATGATATATATGAGGAGTTAGGGATATTATCCTAAAAATGTAGAACAGGATGCAGTGGAAAGAGAGGAGGAGCAAAGAGACTGATTCTGCACTCACAGTTGGCCAGGAGTAAAATGATGTCTAGATTAGAATCATAGCTCCAGAATTTAAAACATGGTTGCAAACAAAGGTGCATTTCAAAGGGAAAAAATGGTGAATTTGGAGGACAAAGTATGTGTTATATTTCTAGATGAGTCCCAGTTTTCAAATGAAGTTAAAGAGGCTGCTAAATCACAACCAGAATCCTTTCATCTTCCTTTGTTTCCCAAGCCCCACCTACCTATAGGCTCAGCCTCACCCTTTTTGATTATTTACAAAATAATAAATAATCTGATGATGCATGCATACTTCAGACCAATATCCAGACAAAGAACATTTCAATTCTTGAAGCCTACACTCCTCCTACTTATACCACATCAGTACTTAACTAAGTTTCACTAAGTTTCAAAAAACCAATTATTAGAACATGAGGTCCGTCCAGAAAAAGTTCAGCTATTATTGATATAATGAGAATGGTTTGCATGACATAAATGTAAACTGGCAGCCTAGGAGAGTATACTGGAATATGCATGTGTGAACAGAAAACTCCACTGTACTAGTCAGAAGGAGTGTGATTGAGCATGTGTACTGTGTGATGGTCACATTCAGAATAACTGAGTTGAGCAATGAATCTGCATCAAATCTTGTGTTAAACTTGAACATTGACGTAAACTATTTGGATAATGCAGAAGGTTTCAGCTATGAGCAACTGGTGAGTGGAAGCTTCATCATGACAACATACCAGCTCATGCATCATGTCTCATGCAGTTTTTTGGCAAAACATCAAGTCACCCAGGTGACTCAGCCCCCTCATAGCCCAGATTTGGTGCCCTAAGACGTTTGACTTTTCCCCAAACTAAAATCATCTTTGAAAAGGAAGAGATTTCAGATCATCAATGAGATTCAGGAAAACGTAATGGGACAGCTGATGGCAACTGGGAGAACTATGTGAGATCCCAAGGTGCCTACATTGAAGGGACCTGAGGCATCATTGTTCTATATGTACAATGTTTCCTATACCTTCTTCAATAAATGTTTCTGTTTTTCATATTACATAGATGGATACCTTCTGGACATGTCTCGTATTGTTGATCTGATAAAAAGTAGATAATGCATTACAGATGAAATATGCCAATTTCAAAGATCATGCTGACTAAATGCAAATTTCATTGACTAACACTTTTTCTAATTACCCTCATTGGTATAATTCTTTGACCTCAGCCTCTTAACATGTCTGTTTCCATCCTTAACAGGTAACTTCACTTTATTTGCTATTGATTACGTAAAAAGACTATAGCTCACACCTTTCCATATCTGCCTCTATATTCATCTTCTTCCTCTCTTTCACAGTGGTATTCTCCTTCATTGAATTTGCATCTGGGCTCTGCCTTTTTTCTCCTACTGCTTTTTAAAGATTTAAATTCTTGGTCATCCCTTTCATTCTCATGCATCTACTTTTGCCCCTCTTCTTCTACTGGATCATTCCTAAGGACATGCTTCAATATCTTCCTTACATATTTAAATATATATCTTTCTTTGCAATCACTTCATCCTCTAGCTACATTCTAAGTCCACACTCTATGTTTTAGATAAGTTCCTAGGCAGAGTTACTGCCCACACTATTTTATTTTATTTTTTTAATTTCCACTTCACTCTATATGACTTCTCTCTCCATTATACTATCATTGTAGACCACTAGTGAAAACCCTATTGAAAAATCCAAATGACCACATTTCCTTTTTTATCTTTTGTGCTCTCTAAGAAAAGTTTAGAACAACTGGCCATTGTCTCTTCCCTGAAATGCTCTTTCCTCTTATTTTCTAGAAGAACCCTAACCCAAGTGCTTCTTCTACCTCATTTGCTGATCCCTTTATGTCTCTTTTACTCTTGCTCTTCCTCTATTGTGCCTCTAACTGATGACATTTTTAAGAAGTCACTTTTTGTTCATTATCTCTTTTTACATTGTCTCATTGAGTGATTCCATTTATCCCAATAGATTTACATTCCAGACTAGTATTAATGTCTCAAACATTTATGTATTACTCTCACCTGCACCTTCTTTTGATAAGCAGTGAAGAACATTAGAAAATTACCCAGTTTTGAAATTTAGTACCATCATTTTCTAACTTGGGGCTTTGTTCACATTGATCATCTTCTGAGTGCCTCACTTTCCCCAATTATAATGTGATAATAATAAAATTAGCTACTGCACAATAGTATAGTGAAAATTTAAATAGTTATTAAATATGAAATTATTAGAACTATGACTGGTACATAGCAAGTTGTCAAAAGAGCTAGCCATTGGCCTTGGTCAGGTGGTTCAGTTTGTTAGAGCATCATCCTATACACCAAAAGGTTGAAGCTTTCATTCCCCCAGTCAGGGAGCAAACCTAGATTGTGGGTTTGATCCCTGGCGGGGCAACCAATTAACGTTTCTCTTGACGTTTCTCTCCCGCATCTTTCTCTCTCTCTTTCTCTCTTTCCCTCTTCCTCCTTTCTCTCTTAAAATCAATAAACATATCATCAAGTGAGTATTTAAAAAAATAAGCTAGTCATTGTTATCAATGGCTTATTATCATCAGTTAAAAATTGAATTAGACACACTTTAGCAGAGGAATAATTATAGACTCAGAGATAGAGGTTATGACATTGACAGAAGCTGAGGCAGTCGAAAGGAGAGCAATAGATGTGACCTTCTGAAAGACAGGCCATGAGGCCTGTGACTGATCATTAGAGGTTTTGTTAAAAATTGTGAATCTCTCTGGTTTGCTTTCACATCTTTACCATGGTCCTATCTCCTTATGTAACCCAAGTTATCTCCTCTTTGCAATCTAAAATATCCTAACATTGTTTATAGCATTTTAATCTGTTAAATTATTTAGTTGGATTACATTTCCTAGAGCATAATCACTGGGTCAATAAGAATAAACACTTTTATGTTTCTTGATAGAATATTCATGTATGTTTTCTCTAAGTACTAAACCAATTTACATTGCTTCTGGCAAAATGTGTGCATCTGAAACCTTATCCACACTGAATATTAGCAAAGCTAAAATATTTATTGTATGTTTACCATGCCTTACTAGAAGATTTTAAACTCTGTCATAATTGTGGGAACTGAGTCAAGTACTTTGAGTCAGCCAGGACCCTGCCAGGAATTACAGAGCCTCTCATAGGAAGGATTTGGAATATCAATTTAACTTAAAGATCCTGAGTTTTAATGCTATAAGTAAACATTTATGATTGAGTATTAAGTCCACTGACCTTTCATGGTATAGATATTTTACATATGTGGCAAACTATTTTTCTGAATTTACAGAGTTACTCTTAATATTAGAAGTTTTATTTTCGATATCCTTTTGTTAGTAAAACTGATTCGCAAATGCTTTATTAGAAAGACCATGGGCTTAATTTCAGATAGGCTCCAAATGAAGATACATTATTTTTCAGTGGTTTAAATAATGTTCTAAACTTAAAATTAGAATAATAATGACTATTTCTGCAGTGTAATGTGATAATTAAATAAAATAATATGTCTGCAACTGCTTGATACATCCTTGTTCACTGATGGCTTTTGGAGATTTTCTGTCTTGATACACTTCTCAAAACCATTTCTAGTCATTTGTTCATATGCATAGTCTGCCTTTGTCTCTGGAAAGGTGAAAAAATGAGGATCATGATCTTATTTCAAATTGGCAAAGCAAAATGCTGTCCTTATGTTTACATATAGAAGGTTGTCAGCTATGCAGTTTGTCAGCAAACCTCCTGTGATCCAGTATCTCAGGTTAAGTGTATTTATTCAACTGAAACAGATTTATGGGCCAGGAAATATCCATCAATGATAATTTTTTTCAGACAGAGGAAAATGAAAATGTACATATCTTAGGAATAATGCTTTGGAAACAATCTTAGATAAAAGTAGAGAAAGTAGAAAATCATTAAATATGTCTTTCTCCCTCATTCATTCACTAAAATCTAATTTATCTCAGATTATATAAGCTTCATAATGTTTTTCCTACCCTTCTAATGACTAATGATCTCTTTCTCTTATGAATAGTCCCATTCTTATTATATGTGTAATTCAGAAAGTTCTGATAAAAAGCCAGTCTATACTATTTTTCTAATCAATGTCTTTTCTTCATATATGTTGCCTTGAGAACAAGGATCAGTTTATGTATCTTGTATCCCCTGTAGCAACTAACACAGTGACCTATGGCCATAGTAGATATGATCCTTTTATTGATTATCATGACTATGACTCATATTTAAAATATCATGAATATTTCTTACAATTAGAAAATTATAGTCTCTTAATTATTTTTAATAGCTGAACTTTATAATCTAAACAAAAAGCTCAATGTTGAAGAAATAGTTAATTCATGGCTTATCCATTATGCAAGATAATTCAGGTATTAAAATTATGCTTATAAAATTATGACATGAAAAAGACTTGTGACATAATGTTAAAAGAGGCAGGGTATTAAAATTTATATTCAATACTTACCTCAATTAGTTTATGGAGAACCTATAAAATTAAGTAGAAGTTGAATCCTGGCTATGATACACTGGCTTGTATCAGACCACCCCACCAAAACAGAAATAATAACCTGTTTGAATAAAATATGCTATATGAAGACATTAGGAAGTCACCCAGGTAACCAGTATTTGAGGATCCAAAATTATGAAAAGAAGAAAAACACATTAATGTGAACCTAACCTTGTGTCCCTCCTTATTTCTCAAAGTACTTGCTTTTTCTTTAATATTCTGAATACTGATTATTACACTAGAACAGACAAAAAAAAAAAAAAAAAGAAGAAGAAGAAGAAGAAAATGGAGCTTTGAACTAGCACAACATCTAGTACTTAAAAGTTCAAGATTCCATAAAAAGAAAGTAGGAAGCATGAAATATAACATTTTATATTATCTTACAGATTGAAGTATTCACTCAATTATTAGCTGCATAAGTCACAAAAATTAGGTCAACAAGAAATGGTGGCTAATAAGCTAAAAACCAAGGAACACTTTTAGGAAGACTCTGTTGTTAAAACAAAAAATTGAAGATTAGAGCTTGCTAATGAAGGAAAAAACCTTGCCAAGACCCCAAGATATCAGCTGAAATTATGAATGTATAAATTCAGTTTGAAAACAACTTAGTTCAAGAATGGATGAAAATGATTTTGCTTGATTGTCTAATAAACTGCCTGACAAAAGCAAAAGCAAGTCATCTGTAGAAGAGATATTTTTTATAATAAATTCCAAAATTGAATTAAACCACATACACACACATACATACACACCACTAACAAATCAAGAAGTCAGAAAAACCAATTAAAACAAATCAAGGGGATGGATGTAATACAACAATAAAATTAAAACAGAAAAAAAAAAAAGACATCAATAAGATATTCAAATATTTGAGTTACCAAATCAAACATACTTTAAAATTTGTTCATCATCATGTTCAAATGTAATATATAAAATATACAGAAGAAAATGAAAACTTTTCCCATAGAAATAAAATCTATTAAATTTTTTATAAGAAAAATCACACATAGACACACACAAAATAAATAAATAAATAAAATAATTACCCTCAATTAAGAACTCAATAACTGTATTTAACCACAGGTAAGAGAAAGAAGAAAAGAAAATCCAGAAACAGGGTCAGAAAATAGCAGCATCAGAAAATAATTGGTTGGTTGAAAAATATAAAAAAATAAATGATGGATAATTTTTAAAAATTATAGCTATCTGAGGTACATTAAACAAGTCTAGCCTATGTTTAATTGTAGTTCCAAGAGAAAAGAAGAATAAAATGGAGAGTAAAAATATTGCTTTAAAAAATTTGAAGCTACTATACAAATTTATACTTTCACCAGCAGAATAGTAGAGTTCTAGTTGCTCCACATTCTTGCCAACACTTGGTATTTGTCAGTATTTTCCATCTTAGCTATTCTAGTGGATACATAGTGATATGTCATTCTGGCTCTAATTTGCCTATCTAGTACCATTGAACATATATTGATATAATTTAACACCACTATTATCTAGAACTGTCTTAACATAACACAAAAACTATTCTCAATGCAAGCACCTATATTATAACTAAATTAAAAATTGACTAGAGAACATATGAAAGTCAGCTCCTAAAGCTACCAACCTTCAGAGGTGCAAATACAAGAAACTGGAGAAAAACAGACTTCTGAAGAACTGTACAATTAAGTAAAAGGAATGCATTTAGATCAGGGCATTCTTTCAAGAAGCAGAAAATTACCAAATGTTTGAACTGTTTCTGAGAGATCATATAAAATAGAGAGATCATAAAAATAAAGAAAGAAATAAGTCCTTTAAATTTTTCAACAGAATGATTATCAGTGTTTAGAGTATGGTAAATGCAGTTGAGAAAGCAGTCATACTATAAGGAGCTGCATGATCTTATTTTTAAATATGGAAATATAAGAAACAAAGTTAGCTGCTACCATCCTAAGGAAGAAAGGAAATTAAAGGTACTAGATAATAAGATATATAAACTACAATAATTAAGAGTACAAAATTGGCACAAAGATAGTAAAAAATATGCAATGTAATAGACTAGAAAATATGTTTCTAATGGAAAGAAATAGCATCTTGACCCTTTATACTATACTACACACACAATTCATTTCTATGTATATTTAAGATATAAATTAAAAAGGAAAAGCAATAATGTTTCTAGAAGAAAATATTGAGGAATATCTTTTTTATGTTAGGGTAAATAAAAATATCTTACACACAAAATGATAAATTAAACTATCAAAACCAATTATACTTTTATTTATCAATAGATATTGTTAAGAGGTTAAAAGAAGAGGGTAAAATGGTAATAAATGGTGATGGAAGGAGACTTAACTTGGGGTGGTGAACACAAATATAATATGATGCATTATATAAGATGATGTATTATAGAATTGCATACCTCAAGCCCAATATTATTTTATTAACCAAGGTCACCCCAATAAATTCAATAATAAAAAAGATTAAGCCACAGAATGGGAAAAGGTATTTGCCCTACATATATATAACAAAGGATTTTTATCCAGAATACATGAAGAGTTCAAAAAATAGTGACATATTCGCTAGCACAGTAGAAAACTGAACACAACTTTGAACAGAAACTTTACAAAAAGAGGATATCCAGCCTGACAAGAGATATATCAGAAAGTGCTCAACAATAGTAGATATAGAAAGTAAAGCCACAATAGAACACCACTACATCTCCTGCAGAATGACTAAAATGAAAAGGACTGACACACACCACGAGCTGTCAAGGACGTGAAACAATTGCAGCTCTACTACTACCCGCAGATGTAAGTGTAAATTACTATACCATTTTTTAAAAGCAGCTGAAAGCATTTATTAAAGTTAAACATATGCATACTCCCTAGCCCAGAAATTTCACTTTTGTGTATATATCCTCCCAAAACACACTAACAGGTATTGGAATAAATGTACAAAGTAATTTGTAATAGTATCAGTTCATAATGGCTAAAAAAAATAAAATTTTAAAATCTCACCAACAATATCAGGCTTAAAATGAAAAACCCTACAGAAATAAAAATTATCAAACTACTGTTATGCAGTTATATGAATGAACCTCAAAAATACAATGCAGAATGCAGTGCCTTGGATCCCTTGGCTATCCTGTCATAAAAGACAACATAGGGGATATAGTCAATAATATTGTGATTACTGTGTATGTGCAGTTGGAAACTGAAAATATCAGGAGGAACGCTTTGCAAAGTATATGAGTGTCTAACCCTTATGCTGTACACCTGAAACCAGTATAAAATAATAATGAAAGTAAACTGTAGTGGAAAATAAAATTTTAAAATTGAAAAATAAAATACAGTGCTGAGTGAAAGATGTTGCATACCAAATGACACATTTATTTAAAAATTGCATTTACACAATATTCAGAAATAGGCAAACTCAAATATATATTACTAAAAGTCAGGTTAATAGCTCCTGTGGTAGACAGAATAATGCCCCCACTAAAGATATCCACTTTATAATCCTCAGAACTGTGAATATGTTTTCTTATTGGAAGATGGAACTTTGCACATGTGATCAAGTTAAGGACTTTGAGATGGGGAGGTTATCCTGCTTTAACTGGGTGTACCCTCTATCCATTACCAAAAGAGTCCTTAGAAAAGGGAAAAAGGAGAAGTGAAAGTTAAAAGGAGATATGACACTGGGATCACAAACTGGGATGATGATTTTTGAAGTGGGAATTAGGGATAACAAATCAAGTAATAATCATGGATTCTACAAGCTAGAAAAAAAACTATGGTGAAGGGCTTCTTCCATGAAGCCTCCAGAAGCAATACATCCCTAACAAATCCTTTATTTTAGATTTCTGCACTCTAGACCTGTAAAAGAAAAAGTTGTATTGTTTTAAGCTACTAAATTAGAAGTAAATTATTTGCAGTAGCAATAATGCAGTTAACTTTGTAGAGGAGAGTTGGGTAGAGATCGGGAGAAGAATTGAAGGGATTTTTATTGCTTCCATTTTAATTTCTTTCAAGGTATCTTTTGATTTCCTTCTTAATTTTTCTCTGACCAGCTCAGTAGCATAGCATTTAGTCTCCATTTTGGTGTTTTTCAAGTTTTCTCCTTGTAATAGGTTTCTAGTTTCATAATTTTTAATGAAAAAAAAGATGCTAGATATGATTTCAATTTTTTTTTAATTTATTGAGACTTGTTTTGTGTCTTAATATGTAATCTATGCTGGAAAATGTTCCATGTCCAATTGAAAGAAATGCGCATTCTGCAGTTTTGGGATAAAATGTTCTTATAATATTTATTAAGTTCATCTGATCTAAATATATCATTGAGGCCAATGTTTTCTTATTGATTTTCTGTCTGTATGTTCTATCCATTTGCTAGATAGAAGCTAGGAATGTGTGGCCAGAGGAGAAATAAAGACAGGGGCTTCACCATCACAGTCTAACAATGCACGTAACACAGGAGGCTAGAAGCAAAGGAAGATGTTTCACCAATGAACTCAGCAGTCCTGGGCTCAGTTTGATAAGATTTCCAGGTGCTCCAAGCATCAAGCATTACAAGCAAAAATAGTGCAGAATAAAGGGGAGTCCTTAAGACTGTGCTGAGAAAGGGTGGCTTCGATAAGCCTTTAAACAATCTCACTAAGATTGCCAGGTGTCCTAAAAGTCAAAAGCAAGAATAGTATGGGGAGAGGGTAGTCCTTGAGATTCTATGCTGGGAAAGGGACCTTCTGTAACAATTTTGCTAAGATGAAGAGCCTTTACTAATTGAGAAAGAAAGCCTTTGTAGCTGTACATTAAGCCCAAGGAGGGGAAGAAAAGGGGACCCTAGAAGCTTACTGAGGTATATATATAATCTATATAATCCCTGAATCCCATAGTTGGTATACTTCGATTAGCTAAGTACCCACTGGTAGCCTTGACTTGAGTGTACAGAACAAACCTACTAACAAACTTATTAACTTTATTTCCTCTATACGTGGGGCATTTAGACTAGGTTTGCTCTCATATGAGTTTCATAAATAAACTTGCTATCTCATTTCCACTGTATGTGTTGTCTCTCACTTGAATTCATCTCTAGTGGCAAGACAAGAACTGAGGCAAAGGAGGAGGCCTCTGACTCAGGTCCCTCCCTTACATAACACATTGCAGGATAGTAAAATTACCCACTATTATTGTACACTGTTAATTTTTTCTTTGTGTCTGTTAATATTTGTTTTATATATGAGTATTTAGGTCCTCTTATGTTGCATGTGTAAGTATTTAGAATAATTATGTAATGCCCTTCTTTGCTTATTTTTAAAGTCTTTGTTTTAAAATATTAATACCTGAGCTTTATTTTCAATTCTATTTATGGGGGATATCTTTTTCCATCACTTCATCTTTAATCTGTGTATGTGTCTTTCAATCTAAGTCTTGTAGCCAGCATATAGATGAATCTTTCTGTTTTATTTATTCAACTATCCTATGTTATTTGATTGAAGCATTTACATTTACATTTAAAGAAATTACTGATAGATATATATGTATTGCTGTTTTGTTAAAAAAAATGTTTTTGCCTCTTTTTGTAGGTCTACTCTTTTTCTATCTTCTCTTGGCTATTTCCCTTATCATTTACTGGTTTTCTTCAGTGATATACTTGGGCTGTTCACTCTGTATATTTCTGTGTATATAATGTAGGGTTTTGATTTCTGGTTACTATGGAGTTGAATATATATGAGGTCTGTCCAAATGGTATCCAGTCATGTAATATGAAAACTAGAGACATTTATTAAAGGTAAGTTGTCAGAAACATTGTACATAGGACAATGATGCCTCAGTCCTCTCTAAATTAGGTACCCTGGGACTTCACATAGTTCTCCCAATTGCCATCAGCTGCCCAATTGCATTTCCCTGAATCTCATTGATGGTCTGAAATCTGTTTCCTTTCAAAGGTGATTTTACTTTTAGTAAAAGCCAGGAGTCACAGGGCACCAAATCTAGGCTATAGGGGGGATGATTTACCTTGGTGATTTGATGTTTCACCAAAAAACTTTGCATAAGATGTGATGCATGGGTGAGTACATTGTCATAATGAAGCTGCCAATCACCAGTTGCCCATAGTTGTGGCCTGCTGGATTATCTGAATGTTTTACATGGAGAAGTTTTTAAGCTTAATACAAAAATTGATATAGATTCATTGCTCTACTCCCTCAGTCATTTTGAATGCACAAATACCACTCAGAGGCATCTATACCCCACTCACTAGTACAGTGAAGTCATCATTATGAGGGCACATACATTCCAGTCCACTCTTCTTGGCTACAGGATTACATTGATGTCACGCAAATGGTTCTCATTATGTTAACAATGGCTATACTTTTTTTAGGCAGACCATGTACATGGAATTATTTAAATTGGTCCATGCAGTTTATTTGATTGTAGTTCACTTAGACCATGCAGTTCAAACATATATTGTTCATGGGTCAACTGGTAATTGAGAATCTGCACGTGCAGATAGCTGACTCATGTTATACATGGAGTTTTTACTGCCCCCACCCCCACATTGTTCAAAGTTGACCTCTATGTTTGCCTTTACTCATGAGGTCTTTTATCTCATACATTTCTCTACTTCTGATTTTGACCCTTTTTTCACTTAAAGAAGACCCTTTAACATTTTGTGTAAAGCTGTACTAATTCTAATGAACTCCTTTAGTTTTTGCTTATCTGAGAAAACATATATCTCTTTTTAAATTCTGAATGATAGCCTTATCATGTAGAGCATCCTGGGTTGTAGATTATTTCCTTTCAGAACTTTAAATATGCCCTGCAACTTCCTTCTCTCCTGTAGCATCTCTACTGAGAAATCAGCTCACAGACTTATGGTTTCCCTTATATGTGGCTAACTGTTTTCCTCTTGCTGCCTTCAAGATTCTCTCCTTGTCTTTAACTTTTGACATTTTAATTACAACATGTCTTCATGTGGGTGTTTACGGATTCTTGGACCTGGATGTTTCCTTCCCCAGGTTAGGAAATTTTTCAGCCATTATTTCTTCAAATAAGCTTTCTGTTCCTTTTCCTCTCTTCTTCTTCTGAAACCTTTAATATGAATGTTAGTATGCATGATGTTGTCCCAGAGATCCTTTAAACTATCTTTTATTTTTGTTCTTTGTTCTTCTCTTATTTAATGATTTTTGCCACTCTGAAATGCAAGTCATTAATCCATTCATCTGTATTATCCATCTGCTCTTGATTTCCTCTAGTGTATTTTTCATTTCAATTATGGTATCCTTTAACTCTGATTTTTATTATGTTTTCTCACTATTTCTTGCAGTTATCACTCAGTTCTTCTATTTTTACCTCAAGTTTGGTGAGCATCAGACCAATACTTTGAATTCTTTATCAGGAAAATTATTTACATCTGAGTCATTAGTTTTATCAGGATATTTTATTGAGTGACTTTGTTCCTTCTTTAATTTGGAACCTATTCATTGGTTTGCTCAATTTTTTGACTTTCTGTTTGCTTCTATGAATTAAACCAAACAGCTACTTGTTCCAGTCATGAAGAAATGGCCTTGTGTATGATTGACCTCTGTGTAGACTCCATGTGTTAAGTGATTTTGGCAGGCCCGTTTGAACCAAACCCAGCTCATGTGGTGCAAGGGGTGCTCTGGGTGGCTGGCTGATGGGACTGTAGCAGGTCCTCATCACAGTGGCCCAGGAAACACTGTAGATGACTTGCAAACCAGCTGGAAAGCTTGGGTCAAACTCCTGTCCGAGATGTCTAGGTGAAGCAGGGATACAATAATGTTGCTCACTGGAATTTCTGACCCCAAGCAGTTCTCACAGTTCCTCATCCATTTGATAAATACTTTAGGGTTAATAAAGGTGTTTTTTTTTTTCCACATATGATTTAAGTGCCCTTTATATCCCTGTTGCATGGTGTAGCCTGCTCAATAATTTATCTTCATACTGCAGGTTAGCATTTATATCTCCTACTCTTCTTGTTTTGGTTCCTCTTCATGTATTGTACAGAAGCACTTTGATCAGCCTTCAGTTGTTCTTCATGAGGAAGTGCTTTATATGCAGGCATATATTCAGTGTGTCTATGGGAAAAAGTGAGTCCAGGACCTTCTTACACTGTCAACTTGGGCTTATCTAATTGTGCTTATTTTTCAATACTGCTGCAAATAGTGGTAATTTTCTAAAGAATTTTTTTTTTCTAGTAACTACTTATAGTAAACTGATATATAAGTTCTGGGTCAAAAGGAAATGAATAAAAAGTATTGTGAGGACAGTACTGTACCCTTCAAGATAGTGAGTACAAAGCTTTGAGATCGAGTGTCAGCCATATAATGACTTCATAAACTAACTCCATAAGTCAGACCATTAAATAAGTTGATGAAAAGATACTGTGTCAAATGGAATAATGCATTCAGAATGCTATCATTTTTTGTTGGCTCTAAAATAAATAATGTACAGCAATCATGTATTTACTGAGGAAGTAAATTATATCATTGGATTTTAAAAGGATCCTTGGTATACTAGCAGAGCATTGTTAAGATAGGCCTCCCAGGACCTACTTCTATGAGTATAAACAGGGAATCAGGTGTGAGAATCTCCATCCCTTGTGGCTTTCTGCTCTTCGCAAGCTACCAGCAAGTTGTCTCCACAATGAAATTTATGAATACTTACTACTGACATTCCTAACTGAATAAGAGATCAAGGAAAAATGCTATTATGAAGCTATTCTCATTTATTTTGTAGACTGGTCAAGAGACTGAATGTAACATATTCTTCCACATGTACTTTGCTTTCCCTCCAATTGATTTTTCACTATCACTAACATCTCTTTTTATGATTAACACATGAAAAATTAGCTGCTACAAAGAATTTTTAATAGCACAAATTAACCTTGCCTTTGTTAATTTACTTGATGAAATTTCTCTTCATTAAGGTGATTTCTTACACCCAAGCTTTGAGATTTATCACACTGTGGTGGTATACTAAACTCATTAACTTTCATCTCTTTCATACCTATGTGCTCTCCATTCTAGGCCCTACTTAGAGTACATCTATTCTTTAAGACATAGGATGAAATATCAACTTCTTTGTGTAGTTGTCTTTGCTTCCTCAAAACATCAATTAATCCTTCCATTGAGATCCCATATGTTTGTGCATATAACATAATATTTTATTTGTATGTTAGTTTTTACTATGAATTGCATTATGTTTTATTTTAGTGTATATTAATTGAATTATGTTTCTTTCTCCTGTGAATTTCTTGCAAGCAAGGCTATATCATTCATATTTGAGTTTTTCTTGACTATAAAGATTTCAATATATGTTTCTTAGTTAAATAAAGGAATAAAAAATGATATGCTATCCCCGAATGTGCTAAATCTCAAAATGCTAACCCTATGTATTGGTTCTCTTTGCTTTTAAAAATGCAATATCTATATCAAACTTAAGAACCATCATATTCTATGAGGTATTCTCCCTGAAGCATTAAGAATTATTTTGCTTCATTTTTGCAAAACTCCTAACGAGCTACAAAGAAAGTGACACATACATTCTCCTTTAAGTGTACTTTATTCTATACTCTACCCTTGGGTAATGACAAGAGGGAAGAGCTTTCTTTATCCCAAATCAATATTAAATTAATTTTAATGTTCTCATTTTATTCACTTTCTATTTATTTTCTTTGATATTTCTTTTTTTCCTTATCTTTTTTAATCTTCTCTTTCATAATCTGACTTCTGGAAAAGAAAAATGTTTCATAACATGGGTAGGAGGTAGATCCTGAAACACATAATTCACATCTCTTTTCCTCACAACTCTTAACCCATACTTCAAAATTATTATAAATTTTTATACTTGAAAAAAAATTTTTTTATACTTGAAATTGTCATCTAAGAATAAAAAATACAAGTTAAGACAAGAACAAATTTAGTTTGGCTTCAAATTTGCCTATTATAAAAAATATTGGTCATTTTATATGTACTAGGAGATAAGAAGACATAACTGTTTCTTAATTTTTGTTTATTTTTTTCTAATGATGAGTTATCAAACTCTCATTTCCCCATGGGCATTGTATAACGAACATTACTTGGTATAATGCTCAGGGTCTACTTTCTTCTCAGATCCTCACCCTCCTAATTAGGGAGGGTGTTGGGACTCTGTGTTAGGCAGAACCCTGAAAGGGGTCCAAAATTAACTTCCCACTAACATATATAACCTATAAAATTCTCTCCTTTTGAATGTGAGCATGACCTGTGAATATGAATATAAAGATAACACTCCCATTATTATATTACATTATATGACAAGGATTTTGGGAGAATCACTCCATATTTAAGTTACATTATGTAAGACTCCATTTTACCTGACTAGAGAGAGACTCTGTCTCTGGCTTTGAAAATGTAAGCTGTTATGTTTTGAGAAGAGCATGTGTTTAAAACCTGAGAACAGTCTAGAGCTGACAATAACCCCTTGGTGGTGCCCAGCAAAAAAACAGGGACTTCCATTTTATAAGCATATACACATGCACATGCCCTGAATTCTGCCAACAGCTTGAATGAAAATAGAACTATGAGTGTCAGATGAGATGACAACTCTATCAAACACTTTGATTTCAGCATGGTATGACTTGAGCAAAAGACCCAGCTAATCCATGCTCAGACTAATGACCCACAGAAATTTGAGAATAATCTATTTCGGTTATTTTAGGGTACCACATCAGTAATAATTTATTAAGCAACAATAGAAAATGAATACAATCCCTGTTGAGAGTCCTCCAGCACTTGCTGCTAATACTTCTTTCTGAGTTGACAGAGGCTATGTCAGCCCTTGTTCTTCTGAAGCCTGGGTCCAACTGTGGTCCATACAAAATAAGTTCCAGGGCTCTAGTATGTGTAGGATGCACATTCCCCATTTTCCATAATGATACAAGTCTTTCATTTGTGTGTGTGTGGTGTTCCATTTTATTTTATACTGCAGCATGTCACTTTACTCTCCTACATGAGCATTTAAGAGAGGGAGTCCTTTGACTAAGCCTCTGCTGTCCTTGTGTTTGAGGCACTGAATTTGTTTTGTAAAAATAATCACTTCAGTTTTTAAACTGGACAATGAACTGTCATTCTAGGAGAGAAAGTAACCACTTTTACAGAGTATATAATTCTGTTATATTTTACAAGTATTATAATTAGAAATACTAGTATTATGAATAAATAATTGTTATCCAAACCAGATTTTTTGAGAGGGAAAATGAGAAGTATAAGTTGGAACGACACTAGTCAAATCAGAATTTATGATCATCTAGCTATTAGCCAATAATGGAACTAAAATATTGATGTTTGAAATATCTGCAAAAAAAGTTGCTTTTACAGTAAAAATATAAAATGATATATATAATATAAGGAAGAATTTTCTAAAGTATATTACTGAAATGTCTGGTTAAGCAGTTTGGTAAAAGATGTCACACACATATAAAATTCTAGTGAAATAAGTCAAGCCTTAACCATGGTTTTTGAAAAAGCCTTGATTTTTTCAGAGTCTTTGTTATGATCACTGGCATTAGGGTATTTCCAAAAGGATACGGAGTATATAGCACTTCTCTAACTTACATGTCTACAAGCTCAAACTAAAGTCAGAGATAGTGTCTAAGACAGAGTAGGAAAGTGATTGCCAGGGGCTGGTGTTGGGGGAAATAAGAAGAGATTGGTAAAGGGAACAAACTTTCAGTTAAAAGATAAATAATGTCTGAGGATATAATGAATAACATGGATACTATAGTTGATAACACTGCATTTTAAAATCAAAATTTGCAAAAGTGTACAAATTAAATGTTCTCATAAAAAAAGGTAAATACATAAGGTGATGGATATATTAATTAACCCCATGGGACAATCTTTTCAAAATTTATGTTTTCCAAATTACCACATTGCATACTTTAAATATTGTATAATTTTATTAGTCAATAATATCTCAATAAAGGTAGAAAAATAATTTTCAAAAAGTAACAAACTATTTTAATTATACATCAACTAATATCCACATGAAGTCATGTTTAATGGTATGTTGGGTTAAAATAGATGCTTTCAAGTTTTTTCTTATGTTTTATCCTTTCCAGCAATGAAGTTATTCAAAATAATTTTGGTTTTATGAAAAAATTCAGCACCAGATATCCAAGAATCATACTAGACATGTAATAATTGTGTGTGTGTGTGTGTGTGTGTGTATGTGTGTAACTTCTAACTATAGCCAAGCAGCATTTAACTTAAGGTATATTTGTATCCATATAATGATGAAGTCTATTAAGTAAAGGATAGGTAGTAAGACCTGAGCCTTTTCTTAATTGATTCAAAACATTATAGCCTATGATGTTAAAGATCATTAATAAATGATTCAGAATGTTAATAGACACCACTTCTAATGAAACTGCCTTCTGTTTTTTCTTAGAAGTCATAGTGGTCTTTTCCACTTATCCTATCTAAATTAGTTCCCTTATTCCATTTTTTATTGATCTCTTCCCCAAGATGACTTCCTTCATCATACTGACTCATTCATATTGATTTGTGATTTTACTTCTTTATTTATTTGTTGTTTAATATCAGTTTCTTTCACTATATTTTAAACTTCATGAGGGCAAAGAACAGGTATGTTTTGTTTAACTATAGAATCCTCATGGACTAACAACCTCCAAAGAAGAAAATGGTCAATAAAAATCTTCTGAGGGTTTGACTTGATTAAGTAATTGATTAGAGTAACACTGGGAATTAATTGTAAATTTTATCTTAATCTAGTAAGAGGCACCTAAGAATACAAATGAGCAATAATTATAAAATCTTTAGTGGAATAGATTTGGTTGTCACCAAAGAGACACTCTTCTGCTACAAACTATGGCTAAACACCCCAGATTAAAAGTCCCTAAAAGTACACACACACCAAAATACTTGGCCTAGCCCAAAACAAATAGAGATGAATCACTAGGCTCTTGATATAAAATTAAAAGTTAAGGAAAAACTAAAATGTAGCAGCACATAAGATTTTGTTACAGATTTAGATCTTGTGACTCAAGGACTAGAGCTCTACTATCCTTAAGGTCTGGAGACTTTACTGAAACCTACATGAAACCAGAGAACTAACACCCATTAATGAAGTGCTGCACTCAAATTTCTTCTCGTTCACAGAATGGTGGTGACTAGAGGGGAGGGGGCAAGTCAGGAAAATAGGGTAAGGGTTTAGCCGAGGAGTTAATATGAAAGACCCATGGACATGGACAATGAAGTGGGGATTGACTGAAGGATAGGGGACGGGAAGGGTGGGGCAGGAAGGGTTGGGCAGTGGGAGATAAATGGAACAATTATAATGCAACAATAATTTTAAAAATATAAAAAACTAAGTGTAAATACATTAAGTATATTTGTCTAAGAAACTTTGTATAGGCCATAAGAAATAAATCAATAAAAATCATGTACAAAAAAAAATTCTACTTTATTCATTATCTCTGGTGAATAGCAAAAATTGTCTGACATCTCACAAGGATTCTTTAGATGGGAACAGTAAAGTTTCCTTCAATAAACCAAAATCGCAGGACTTCACTAACTATACTTATGGGTTCAAATTTATAATATCAGCATGGTACCAAAACTATAAGCTGGTATCCTGACTTGAAAGCAATTACAGGATTACTGATACTCATAGACCCCAACAAATGCAAATATAGAGCTGTTCTGTAGAGTCACTTTCACAAGAAATGATGCCCAGATTGTGAAAGAATTGGTTGCCTTTTGGAACAACTGAAGACACTGTTGAGAATACACTTCAGGAGGGTAAAAGGGGAAACAAAAGAGGTAAGGGTCTATAGCAGTAACATAGAGAAATGTGGTATAGTAGTGGTCAATGGTAATGGTGGGGGTGAGAGATGGTGGAATTATGCACATAATGCAAATTTGATCAGAAAGGACTTGCTGATAGATAAGATGTGGCATATGAGAGTGGAATTAGCAACTAAAGAACAAAATACTAGGAATAAAAAAATATACTAAAATGGTAATACCCAATAACAAAGTATCCAACTGCAGGTAACAAAAATTGAAAGAACTACTAGAAAAAATTAGCAAGGTTGAGCCCTGGCTGGTGGCTCAGTGGATAGGTGCTAGCCTGTGAACCCAAGGATCACTGGTTCAATTCCCAGCCAGGGCATATAACCAGGTTGCAAGCCACGTCTCCATCCAGGTCTGTAGCTGGAGTCAGGTGAAAGGCAACCATACGTTGATGCTTCTATCCCTTTCTTCTTCTCTCCCTTCTCTCTGGAAATAATGAATGAAATCTTTTTAAAAAATAGTGCTTGTATTAATTCCATCAAAACATTCAAAAAAATTAATGATAATTTCCAAAAGAAACAAACATATATTTTGAAATTCCAGATATATGTACTTGGCCCTTTACTTATGTGTAAACTCTGTACTCTCTAATAATAAATTCCAAATGTATATATCATCATAACACCCATCTTCCCTCAGAAATCTTCAAGTAGTTTCCAGTACAGTACAGTACTGAACCATTTGCTGCTCTGAGAAATTCAAGACAGTGGACTGTTTGTATCTGAGAATTGGGGAGGGGGTGACCTTCCAACAGTTTGAAAAAAATATAAGATTGCTTTAAATTTTTTTATTTTTATTTTGATGGTTGTAACAAAGTAATATACAGAACACAAGAGTCTTAGGTGTTGGAATTGTTAGATCCAATTGTGGGACAGTTGGTTCTGTGCCTATTGTGCCTTCTGACTTTTCATGCCTCACAGGTGTTATAGCTGACTTCTCTTAGCCTCATTGTCCCTTTTGCCTCATTTTTAAAAAAAAAACAAAAACCTTTTAGATAAGTTGCTTATATCCTCACTAAATCTAAAGAATTTCTCTCTTTTCACTTTAGTTTTTTGCCTGGAATGGTTCACAAGAGACCAGTTAAGAATAACCTTTTTAACAGAAAAACAGACATTTTTCCTGGAATGGAAGAAATAATTCTCACAGGTAATAACTTCTTAACCAGAAACAGAAAAATAAGAGCAGGTGGATTTAAAAATATTTTTAACAACTTAAAATGGATCTGTTTCAAAACACTTCTAGGCCCTGGCTGGTAGCACAGTGGATAAGACACCAGCCTGGGAACCCAAAGGTCTCTGGTTTGATTCCCTAGTCAGGGCACATAACCAGGTTGCAAGCCAGGTCTGTAGCTGGAGGCAGGTGGAAGGCAACATTGATGTCTCTCTCCCTCTCTGCCTCTCTCCCTTCCTCTCTCTCTGAAAACAATAAGTAAAATCTTTTCTAAAAATTAAAAAAAAAAAATTTCTAATCAAAATTATTTTGGGAATATTGGGAAAAAGCACACTAAATTTGCAGTAGTTTTTTAAAAGATTTTATTTATTATTTTAATAGAGAGGTGAAGGGAGAGGGGCAGAGAGCAAGAGAGACATCAATGTATGGTTGCCTTTCACCTGCCTCCAGCTACAGAGCTGGCTAGAGACCTGGCTTGCAACTTGGTTATGTGTGCCCTAACTGGGAATAGAACCAGCAACTTTTGGTTTTGCAGGCTGGTGCCTTATCCACTCTGCCACCAGCCAGGGCACTAAATTTGTAGTAGTTCTTAAAAGCAATATAATTATCTATGCTGAGTAACTTTTAAACTATTAAAGTTGTTAAAAATACTCTTTGGAAAGTGATACATTATAGGAACTAAATAACTGGGACATTTCTGTGTTAGAAATGCATTACATGAAATCATAACAACTCTAGTTCAAATTTGAACTATTCTAGAAAGGGCAATAGAATTGGTACAGAAGGTTTCTAAGTTAATACTGTTTTATAATTGCTTTGTCTCATTTATATTTTTGATGTGGTTGAATAGATGCAATAGGTTCTGATTTGAATTTGGAAAGTTTTCTGAATTATAATGAAAATGACAGATGTAAGTGACATAAAACTCTAAAATAGTTTTTAAAATAGTTAATCTGCAAAGATTCTAATAATTTTCTAAATCCTTAATTTAAGTAACTTAAGTCATTTCTTTACCTACTGTATCAGTTAGCATCCAGGAGAAAAGTTGGTATACTTAAAGGCATTAATAAAAGGTAATTTAATGAAGTGACAATTTCTGGAAATACAGATAAGTCCCCGATTAATGGACAAGTTTGGAATACTACAACAGAGCTGTCATCATCCCGAAGCCTGAAGAGAGTGAACAGAGTTATGAGAGACCAGAGATAGCAGTAATCATGGAGAAAGTTGGCCTATGGACTTACTGTCTATGAGTAGTGGTTGTCAAATAGATAGATATCGCTATATCAGTATCACTATTACATTACCTGAGCATTTATTAGAATGCTTGGGTTCCATTACATATGTGCTAACTCAGAAACTCTTAGGGTAGGCCCCAGAAATCTATGTTTAAATAAGTCCTTCAAGTTTATTCAAATGCATGCTCAAATTTCAGAAACACCATCTAAAAACAGCACAGCCACAGCCAGGACTCTAATGAAGCAAAGAGGGAGAAGAATTAATAAATAACTTGCAATGTTTCTCTTGAATCTACTAGTGCTGCTCCGTGGTTGAACTGACAAAAGCCACAGTAATAATATTTTCTAAATGTCAGCTTCCTAGGACAGAGGAAAAGTGAGAATAGAGGAAAGTTGGGAGATGCAACTGGAGAATAATCAATAGACCCACTATTCAATAGAAGTCTGCTTTTTCGCTTTTCTATGTGTTAATACTACTGTTTTCATTAGCAGCTTCAGTCAGTCATATTTTGAATGGGTTAATAAAATTATCAAAAGTACAGTACATTTACCAAGCATTTACATACACATAAACCATTAAAACAAATCTCAATTGTCTAGAATCTAATACATTATCTATACCAGAAGCTTTATCATTTCTAAATCTGGGTTAATAGTTACAAAAGTAGTTGCAGTGTCCAATTTTTAAGATAAGGAAACTAAGACTCAGAGAGATTAAATGACTTATCTGAGATCTCTTAGAAAGTGACAGACTTGAGAATCAAATATAGATCTTTTTATGCCAAAAGTCATTCTCTTTCCATGACAATAGTACTACATATTCAAAAATAGCCAAGCTACACTATACTTAACCCATGGACAGATTATGCCCAGGCCTAAATTGGCTTTTTTTCTATATGGAAGGTGACTCTTCATTTTCTGAGTAGAGTCCAAATTTATGCATGTTGTCCTGGGATTAGTAAAAAGTATCTAGGTTTTGACACTAAACTATATGATCACTCATTCTGTATGGTAGATAGATAAGGTTCCATTCCTCTTAAAACTGGAATCCTGAGTATGTAAAGAAAAACTGCCGGATCTTTAGATGTAGGAATACTGCTTATTGAACTTGTCCACTCTAGTAGGAAACACAAATGAGATTCCAATCTCAAAAGGCATTGACTTCCTGACAAGTGTTTTAGAGAGAGGAATTCACCATGTTCCAGACCTAAGGCCACATTTAAAATGGCATTCACTAATTTTTTTTTAATTAAAAAAAAAAAAAAAAAACTCTCTTGTCATCATTACTTAGGATAGAACATTTATTACCACCCCGTTACAGACAATCCATGTGGATGGTATGCAGCATATTTAATTAAAAGTCTCTGCTCAGATGTGCTCTGTGATTAATGCCTCAGTTAGGCATTTTGATTTCTATAGTAATAGAACCTGACTCGCTCTGAAGCATTGGTGTTGCTCAGGTACCTCCAAAGGAATAAAGTGTTGCTCTTGGCTTATTGCACAACTCCTTGAGTCATTAATTATAGCTGTCCAAAGTGGAAAGTTTATAATTAAACATATAATTTACTTTTCTGATTTTGGATGAAGTAAATTAAGGCAATTAGATTTCTTTTGATTAAGCCTATGGAGCCATTTACAAAGTGTGCAGGTGTGTACAAGCAGAAGGCGGGCTACAAAAACATCTATGTTTCAAGTGTGTTTTGTCACTTTGTTGTCACTCCCTGGCTGAAGCAATTATGTTAATCCATTTGAAGTGGATTTCTTCAGTTTTTCTGGTTTGATGCTACTTTGTTTACTCCTTTGCATCCTTCAGTGTTTAAATAGCAGCAAGTAATAATTGAGTGTAAGTACCAGCTAATCACAAAGGTAATTTTGGTTAGAGATATCCACACAATATCATTTTGATGAATATTGTCTGTGCCATTCAACCCCTGTATAAGTCCCACAATACATGGGACATTTGCAAAACTACAATTGAAAAACAATTATGCATCATTCTGAGTTTTATTGCATCAATATTCTATTTTAGTGTTTGTAATCTTTCAAGAAAACTATATCTACCTTCCCCATTGTTTGTGTTATATTATGTATATTATAGCTGAAGTACAATGTATTTCCTATTTTCTTTAGCATTTATCTTTCTGGGAGGAAACTTCTCTGCTTTTCACTGGGAAAATGGTTTTCATGTTGAAGACAACAATTCCCTGAGTATCAACATAATTATGGGAAAAGTTCTCTATAAATCCATAAGTAATTCTAAGCATGGTTTGTAAAATTAATAACACTACTTCCTATATGAATATGTCACTCTTTTCTAAATGTAGTACATTCTGCTATAAGGAATAAATTAAATATCTCTTTTCAAAAACTATCAACATTATAGTGACTTTTTGTCCTTATGTGCTTTCTAAATTAATAGGTAAGAATTGTATAATTACTGTTTATATTTAGTCTATATCTTTTTTAACATTTTAGCTGTCAAATGGAATGAAAGAAACATCTCACTTTTCTGTGACCCTCCTCTTTATCAGTCTTTCTCTCATCATGTGGCTCAACCAGGTATAGCCAGTGACAGCATCACATTAAAAGGACAATAATTGTGGACAGACTCTAAGACAGTCCTCATGATCTCTGTCTCTTGGTTTCATACCTTTACTTCAGTGTGAACAAGACCTGTGACCCATTTTTAACAAGAATATGGCAAAGGTGATAGAATGTCACTCCCATGATTATAATACATAGGCTGATGAGATAGAGATAGATAGATATATAATGTACATGAATATTTTATATATAGTGCACAATATAATTAATATTATACTATATATTATATGATATATAATTATATGATTTCCTTTAAAATTATATCTATAGAGATGGTAAAAATATTAGTGGCTGCCAAAAGTTCAAGTGGAGGAGGTATAATGTTGAATAGTTGACACAAAGGGGAATTTTTAGGGTTGATAAACTATTCTCTATAATAACATTATAATTGTGAATATATGACATTATACTTTGCCACTCCAACAGATATGTATAGCACAAAAAAATTTCACCTTCATATATGTGTACTTAGTAAAAAGACATTTAGGTGGTCACAGAAATCCCAGGATGAAATGAAGAATGTGACAAAGCAATAGAATTATATTACAAATATATGAAAC
This sequence comes from Noctilio leporinus, assembly GCA_004026585.1. NCBI lineage: Eukaryota > Metazoa > Chordata > Mammalia > Chiroptera > Noctilionidae > Noctilio > Noctilio leporinus. The sequence goes on from PVIW01003754.1 coordinate 138,591, forward strand.
AATTGCACTGAAGGGGTCAGGAAAAAGGTGCTGGCTGACCTAAGTAACTTTGCACATGAGTGGAGTCTGTAAAACTAAAGGGAAAATAAACTGACCATAAAAACACTGTGCTTTGGCTGAGTAAACTGATTCCCATGAAAATATAAGTTAACAACTATGAAGTTGCTATGTGTATATATTAGAATTAACCAAATAAGTAAATGAATGAGAAATAGTGGCAGCTGTGGTTGGTGGGGGAGGTTATAAATAAGGGGAGAAAGCTAGAATAGTACATATGATAATGTATTAGAATTAGAGATATTAGTGTAAATTTTTGTTTTGTTTAGTATAAATAGATGGGTACATATTATAAATGCTTATAGATATGTGTATAAAAGTTATAATACAATCACACTGGGGTGGGCAAATGTAGGTTTACAGTTGTTTGTATGGAGAAAGGCCTGCAGGTTATTATGAAAATATGAAAGTCAAGTCAGTGGCATACTCACAACTGTAAACCTATTTCCCCCACCCCTGTATGTATCCTTGGTTCTGTTGGCTGAAAGAACCTAGAAACACTCATACCTCAATAGCAATGAGCAAATCGAGAGTCCAGATCTTATCTCTAGTATCATTCTCCAATTAAAAAGCAACTAGGTCTCCATTGAAAAATGGCTAACTTTAGCACAGGGATAGAAAATATACAACATGAATCTGGATAAAGGAAAATGCTATAAAAGAAAACCTCAAAATGAAGTATGTAAAAAAAAACATAGGAGTCCCCTGAAAGAGTTCAAGTTTGAGCAAACAAAATAAAGTACTACTAGGTCATAATTAAAATTATAAGATAAATATCCAAAAGGTCATATTGATCTAAATAAACTAAGAGAATAGATAAATCTCCTGTGCAGAATAACTCAAAGTTATTTATGTAGTTTGTCCTCAAGGATCTGGGTCATAACTCCTAGTCACAGGCTGTGCATAGTGCTTTTTTTTTTTTACAAGGAACACAGGATGTAAAAGAGGGAAGTAAGAGTACATTGGAGAAACTTGACAGGCACTGCTTTGTCTGTTGATCAAGAACCACATGAACAGCTGATGTTATCCTATCAAAATAAGTCATGTTGTTAGTATCACCTATGTAGTCATCCACCCTAGTCTCATAATCGTGAGAAGAACATCAGATAAACCTCAATAAAAAATTCTACAATCTACCTGATTGGTACTCCACAAAACTGTCAAGATCAATAAAAGCAAGAAAAGTCTCAGAAATTACCACAGACAAGAAGAATCAATAATGGTTCATTAACTAACATATTTATCACCCTAATGTAAGATATAAATAATAGGAGATATTATAGGGTATATGGAAACTCTCTATGCTATCTTTACAATTTTTATGTAAATCTGAAACTGTTCTAAGAAATAACATTTATTTTTAAAAACTTAAGCATAACTGCTCTAACTGAAATAGTAACTTCATTTAACTCCAGAATTTTTGGCAGTGCCTAGAAGTGAAAGTATATTATAGTATAGGTTTACTTTAAGATGAAGGCAAGGCTTAATACTCTCTAGGAGGTCTCATATTTGAGATGGAAACAAATATCTATCTTATCTTTGTTCCAGTTTTGACCTCAGACCCTTCTAATCAGGAAACATGGAAGAAATGAGTCAGGAGAAATAATACTCATAGCATGGGCAGAGCAAGAGAGACTTAATATCATTTCTCTCCTGTCAGGTTTGTTTTGCTCTTCCGTGACAAAAATCTTTGTATTGCCTCTTTGTATGTATCCCACAAGAGAAAAAATCCTAGGTGCGAATTTATAACATTCCAGGTTCTTTACCCACAGACTCTACTTACAGGTAGAAAACCCGTATCTGAATAAACTGGAAGGGAAATTGAGGATATGAAATGTATTCTTTTGACAGCAGCTATTAGCTGACACGCCCAGTATCTAGTCCTTCCTCTTCCTTTCAATTGAATCTTTATTTTATTTAGAGTGGTCATGTGCTTTGTCTAAAAACAATTATTCAGCCACCCTTGGGAGCTAATGGTTGTCTCCTGGCATGATCAAAATTCTATCCAATGAGATATAAACCAAGGAAATCAAACTGAGTTGGGAGGGGCCATTTTCCTCATATCATTTCCCCCTTCTCCTACCTGGAACAGGCTTTTGGAGCCAGCCAGACAGAGCAGAACAGGAGTGGAAAGAAAGTGATTCTTGTGACCAATAGCTACATGTAACAGTGGCCAAAGAGAAGCAGAAAACTCGTCCCTAATGACCTTGTGAAGTGGCACACTGGACTAGAACTGATAACTCGAACATCTCACTATGTATAGAAATAAAATCCTAATTTGTGTAAAACACTATTTTAGGTCCCATTTATTCACAGATGAACAGAGTTCCTGATAGAACAAGCAATGTTTTTCTCTTTCTGTTGTTTTTCCATGTCTGATAGAAGGGTTTCAAACCTCCCGATGTCTAGAGAAGACAGATGCCGCCTCTGCTCTTTCTCTGCATGTGATTAAAGCACCTTTCCTAGGGACTTGCAGCACAACCACACAGGCATGCCAACAGCATTTAGTTATATTTTGGAGTTATATTCTGTTAATCCATTTTCTTTCTGAATGGCTGGATGAATCAGGGTAAAAATATTGATTACTTAAGACAGCGCTAATGGCATTGTTTCTTCTCAGAATCAATTTTGGCAGAAAAATAATAAAGCCTCTTCTCTTAATGAGTTTTCTATGCTGCATCCATTTTTTAAATTCTCTCTCCCCTCTTTAAAACTCTCTTCTCTTTACTTTTGTAACATAAATTAGAAAATGCTAGTGACCAAAGCCTTATTGTTAACAGCATCATAAAGGCACATGTATTGGCTTTAAAAGGCTATGCAAGTTTACTAATGACAATCATGTAGAGAGAAAGGGTTTGTGTTTGCTTACCCCCTCAAAAACAGTGGCTGACAGGTTGTTCATTCTTTTTCTTAATAGAATTTGCATATCATAATTAATGACAAAGTGAATGAAAGCATTGAACATAGGTCTTCCACTTTGGCTCTGACTTCCCCACTCTCTGGTATTAGGTAATTGATCAATCAGTATTATTTAAGGAGAAACAGATTATTGGCCAAAGAGGGGAGTATAGGTGTGATTATTGCTACATCTGATGCAAGAAAGAAGGATGAGAGTTGCTAGGAGGAATGAATGTTAATTCAATATAGTATGATTTTTACCGATGCTTGGTTAAAAATAATATAAAATGTTCATTTATATGCTCCCTAAAATATTAGAAAGATAATAAGCAGCTCATTTATCATATATTAAGGCAAATATCTTGGCTGTGTAACTAAATTAAAGTCTGACAAACTCTAATAAGGAGTAAGCCATTCTGATATTCACTCCACACATTTTTCCCCATGGAAATATTTTAGAATCTCATTCTTAATACTGGGATAAAGATACAGTTAAAGTCATCTATTATAGAGCTCACTGTATTTACCAAAGGTATATAATTTGACCCATAGTGTTACATACTGGAGGCATAGTACATTTTCCTGGATAACACTTATAATCCCTAAAATTTGCCTGTAGTGTCTATTTTTTATAGCTATAAAAGTATTTCAAAACCTTAGTTCTTTTTTTGAAATAGTTGAAAGAGGTTGACCATTTTATTTTTATATTTGGTTGACAGAATCAAAGGACAACTAGACAAACTAGATGTAAGACTGGAGGTTGCCAAGGGTATAAACAGGCATTTAGTTCTCTTGTTACCTTATTCAAAGTGTAGCTCATCAATTTTTCTTTTGCCTTCTTCTTTTTCTTTCATCATGAAGTAAATTGACTATTCTTCTGTCAGTTATAATGTTTATGACTATATTTCTCTTGATGACTTTTGAATCTAACTCTTCTGTCACCATCTTTTATTTGAATTAAAATTCAGTATTTCATCATCTCAGTAAACATTTTTAGGATTAGACTGTCTCCTCAAAATCAATATGTAAAAGGTCAAGCTCCCCTAAACTGGCTCTCTCTCCAACACCCTGGTCTACCAATGACATTATGACTTTCAGAGTTGCCCAGGCTTAAAAACCTCAAGTTGCCATGAAGTAGACCAGGTGTGAGTATTGTACTTCCTTTCAACACTATAAGCTATAAATCTCAAGGCAGGTTTATGTTGTGGAGTTTGGCAAATATTTTCTCACAATCCTTTCATTGTTTTCCTTTTCAACTCCACTGGTACCTCTTTACACTAAACCAAAGGTCTGCAACCTTTTTCTGTAGCAGGTCATAGAGGAAATCTTTTCATCTTCACAGACTATTGGTCTCTGTTACAATGCTCGATTCTGCATAGTAGCACAAAAGCATAGAAAATAGGTAAATGAATAGGCATGGCTGTGTCCAATAAAATTATTTTTACAAAAATAAGTGACTGGCAGGATTTGGCCTGCAAGCTATATATAGTTTGCCAACTCCTGTGCCATCCTTGCTGGCACACAGTGGGATCACCAGACATCTCCTCATGGCCCTACCTAAAAAATGTTCTCCCTCACGCATATCTGTGTATATACAACCATGTGATTGGTATCCCTTATGGATTGCTTGTTTCCATTGTATTATTCATTTACTAAATTGTTTCAGGTGGTCTTCAAACAGAGGTTGGCATAACCCTGGGGCCTGGAACATGGGGTAACCCAATAATGGACAAGAAAACATAGTGCATATTCCTGGAATCTTTTTTATTCAAGGGTTTGGGAGAAGTCAATATTCTGACAATGAAACTAGTACAGATGAATTCTGAAATACAATATAAATATCACTACAATTTTAAGATAAAACAGAAGTCTATGGAAATTTGGGGCTTTTTTTTTTTTTTTTAGTTCCTCCAGGTTTTGTCCTGGGACTACAGAAGCTACTTCCCTCTGTCACTAGGAATGCCTCATGGGAAAAGCTGAAGAACCACGGTTAGTATGTCATATGTAAAATCCTGGTTTTTCTGGTCTCACATTTCTTGCAACCTTTTCATCTCACCATACCTGCTATTAATTTCTCTCAGATCTGGGAAGCATTAATGTTTCATTGTCTTGTTAGAGTTATCAACTCTTTCTTACCAACACATACCCTCTGTCTCTTCTTTCTTCCTGGTTTTACCCTATTTATTGCCAGTTCAATACCCACTTTTTCTATGAACACTTCTCTGACCATCAAAATGACTCATTTTTTGATTGAACAAGTAATTGATCTTTAATTTTGCTCTCAGCACTACACCTGGTTACAGAGAGAGAGAAAAAAATCAAAACAGTTCTTGCCTTAAAGTTTAGTGACTAATCCAGGTAAAAACATTACCTTAGTGTTAAGGCTTCCTTTTTCTCATTTCAATTTCCTTAACTACAACACATTGCATGATCTACTTTTCCTTTAAACCCTCAAGGTTTATGCTGTGTATAATGAAATATCACATATGAATGCATGTATTAATATGTATGTAAATATTGAATAATCAAATGTATTTTCCTATATAGTCATAAGCACATATGATTGCTTTGTGGACTTGCTATTATTTTACACGAATTAGTAGTCTCCCTAAGTATATACTATATTATATATTCTTAGAGTATAAAGAACCAAGTCATATTATTTCCTATGAGAACTAAGACCTTCTGAATGCACATACCTTAATAGGACTTAAACTGAAATGCCCTCTGTCAAGATGACTTTCTATTTCAAGAAATACTAGCCTGAGAAAAATAAGACTTTAAACTAATTAATAACTTTACTATTTGTTTCAGGTTGTTTTAAAGAACAAATGTGTCCAGATAAATGGTTTCTTCCTCTAGACAAAGAGTCTCTGCTCTTAGGATGATAGATGGTTCATGTGACTGAAGAGCTGGCTAACTAAGCATCAGTTTACTTATCAAGATTTGTTTAAAAATCCTCAACTCTCTGTGCTACTCCAACATGAAACTGTCATGCGATAAAGTTTGCCTGATGCCACTCAGTCCCTGCAATGGAAGGATCACCTTAAATAAACTGGTGATCCTTCCGATACAGGATAAATGTTTTTCCCTGACATTTCTCTGTAATATAGTTTTGTTTTTGTTTTATGCTTTTAAATGCTATCTTGATCTGATTTTGCATCCATAGCTAGAGTTCATACAGTTTCCCTTCTTGGACAAATCTTAAGTCCACATTCCAATCGCTTCCCTTATCATGCACTCTCACTCTTGGCCACCATGCACCTGCCGTAAGCACCCCAGAGCTTGGTTCTAGAAAACTGGAGAGTGTCCCTACTCCCTGAATCCCAGAAAATCACTCAAATCAGTCAGTCCATGGGAATCCCACAAAATCTAGCCCTCTCCTTCCTACTTGCCATGCCAAAGCTGCCCCTGACACCTCCAGACTGCTATCACCTTGTCCGCAGGGGAGTGTGTGGCTCTGCTCAGTAGCCTTCTCTCAACTGCAGTTTTAAGTAAGGCAAAGTTTTGCCTTTCATCTATGTGAGTATGTTCTGTTTGACCCACCATAAAAAGAATCTTTAAATCTTATAAAGCACCTCTAATTAGATACCACTAAAACTCTTGTCAACAACTGATTGTCCTTACTACAAAAGGCTTAATAAACTTGACTTTGTTGATCAACAGGTGTTCCAATGGCTTGTTCACAAGTTTCCAGCCAATACCTCTTTCCTCCAGATCACATTGCTCAAGTATGGAGACTCTGCTAATTGACTGATGGTAGATTCTATTTTCTATTGGCTTCTTTATTCTTTTAGTTTACGGATGCAATTTCTCCCCCATAGATTAGGCATATCCTGAATTTCTGAGTCACTTGATCTTTAATTTAACTTACAACAGAATTTAGACCATGAATTACTAACCTACTTCTTTAGGAAATAGAGTTTTATTATATTTAATGTACTTTTAAAATGTTTCATAAATTTAGAAATTTAAAACATAAATGCCAAAGCATTGGGAAAACATTTCTTTGCCAACATGTAGGTGAAAAAGAGAGGACCCAAAAAATGCTTCATTTATTATCTATGGTGAATTAGATACTTTGTGAGGCATTTTTATATGCTCCATTGATTTAATCCTCAGAGAATGGAGTAATTATACTCAACTCACAAACGAGGAAAGAGAATCTTGGTAAAGACTTTGTAGCTTCTTACTTGTCTGAGCAGGTTTTCATTTCTCTCATTAACATTCCAATCCATTCCTCATATTGAGTGCCTGTTTTGTGATCAGCACTTTACATGGGGGAGTACAAGATATTTTTATTTCTTGTTTATGATGGAAGAAATAACATTCCAGGGAAGTACAGTGAGGGGTCTTAAGAGCAATTTAATGGATTCTAAAGCTTTTCCTTGAGCTGCTCTGTTTGCCATTCTTGAAATAACACTTAAAAGCATCTTCTTTCAATCCCATGCTGCCTGAATGAGAAGAGCAAAACATCTTATGTTGCATGATCATCTGTAGTCCACAAGCTGAAAAATTCTGCTTCTATAGTAGCCATTTTCCAATGTAGAGTAGCACCCCCTTTATCGACGTGGGATCTCTTCCAAGACCCCCCAGTGCATTCCTAAAACCTCAGATAGTACTGAACCCTATATATCCTGTTTTTCCCCATATACACATACCTATGATAAAATTTAATTGATAAAGTAGAAGCATTAAGTATTTAATAATAACTAATCATAAAAATAGAGCAATTATAAAAGACTATAAAATAAAAGCGACATGAATATGGTCTCTCTCTCTCTCTCTTTTCTGATAATCAATTGGATAATTGAAAAGGCTACTATGTAGCTAATGGGTGGGGAGTGTATGCAGCATGGAGATGCTGGACAAAAGGATGACTCATGTCCCAGGCGGAACGGAGCAGGAGAGCACAAGATTTCACCACACTACTCAGAATGGCCCAAAATTTAAAACTTATGACTTGCTTATTTCTGGAATTTTCCATTTAATATTTTTAGATGGTGTTTGACCACAGGCAGCTGAAACCATGCAAAGTGGAATTGCAGATAATGGAGGACTACTGTATGACTCAAGAGTTCTTTTTGTTTTGTTTGCAACCTTCACTTTTTCTCTTCTTTATTAAAGAGTTAAATCTGTTTCCCTTTCTTGAGAGGTAACTTCAAAGATAGCTCTGTTTGTTCCCTATGTAGTAAATGAGAGGTAATAAGCATGCATTAACTTAGTCACTTAGAGAAATGATTTTACATTATTAAAGCTTGGCATATTTTGAAATAACACATCTCACTTATTAAGAGCAGCAACAATTAACAGCAAAAAAGGTAAAAAAGCAAAGTTCATGATACCAGTTGTTTCAATGTTTTCAGTCACTGACCATCGATCTACAACTCACCTTCATCTGTGATCATAATATAAGAACATTGAACTGGCAGCACCATCAGTAATTAAAATTCACCCATGTGTGATGATACTTCCAGAAGATTAGAGAGTTCTTGTACAAACTTTGACTGTGTCCTCATTAAAATGTGACTAATGCTTACAAAGGAATGATGTCATTTTTCAATACTGAGCAAGAAACATTGTTCAGTCAAAAGGGCACATTTCTACACTTAGGGGAAAATAAATACAAAATATAAATCAATAAAACACTCTGACATCTTCACATTAAAGAGAGAATAACAAGTTCAGAAACTTTTATGTGACATAACATCTCATTTGAAACAAAACATGGTTGATAAGTGACCTCTGTCTCTATCACCACCACATTTTGCAAATTATAAAGATCTGTTTCACTCAATTTATTAGCATGAAATTGGGGATCATTTAGTGCATTTTAATTGAGCTTTAGCAGAGCAATTCAAACCACAGTGAACTGTCTCTTCTTTAAACACAGTTTTACTGTCTGCATGATTTATTTGGCGACAACTATCATTGGGATACTTAATGCATCATTATCTTGCCTTTTCATTCCTTCTTTTACATTTTCAAGGTGTTTATTCTTATCTCACCTACCAAGATAAATTTTTTCAGATCCTTGAAACAGTAACTTCAATTCATAGGAAAATATTTATTATTTTTGATAATATATATATTTTTGATAATAATATTTATTATTATTATGAGTTATATTTTTAAAGTTATAACTTTAAAAACATATTTTTCTTCAACCTGTAAAGTATGCCTAAAATTCTTAATCTTTTCCTAAATATTCTAAATTTTGAAAATCATTTTTAGAAAGCTTCAAATTTAGATAAGTTTCTATAAATAAATTAAATTTATGAGTATAAACAACCTTTTTTCTCAGGTACTTCATTGTCTACCTAACAAACAAAGCCTTCCCCAAATACTTAAATAAGCCTTATAAATCTCATCAATTAAACTTATAAATATAGTAATTTTCATTCTTCTTAGCATATCAACATTATTTACATCAGTAAAAAGTGCTTCTACCTTTCTATTTAAAATCAGTAATTTAAGTCAGCTACTCAAGTACACATTTTAGGTTGGTGTCAAAAATTCTGTAAGTAGTCTAAAATTTTCTCAGTCATTACATTTTCAGTACTGATATATAACAATTATACCTAAAGTTAAGGAACATATTGAAAATATTAAGTGTTCTTTTATTATTGTCACTATTTCTATATTTAAATATAATCTAAAGATCTAAGAGCATTTACCCATTTATCCATCATAGCCAGTAATCTGAGGTAAACTTCTCAGTGCTCAATATCTGCAAATTCTTCCTGTCCAGAGGGAAGTTTCCAGCACTTTGTGTAGTTGTCTTGACCATGACCACAAAGACTCCATGTAGCCCCATATGTTTACCTAATCTTTTATTACACCCCAGCATATCAGTACAAAAATCAACAAATAAAAGAAAACCAGCAAGAGAGGAAGGACAGACAAAAGAACTACAAGACTAAAACAAAAAACAAAAACAAAAAACATCTGCCAAAATAGTAAATCCTTCTCTGTCAATAATTACTCTAAATGTATCTAAATTAAATTCCTCCATTAAAGGCATCATGAGTTTGCCCTGGTCAGGTAGCTCAGTTGGTTAGAGCATTGGCCCTATATGCCAAGGTTGTGGGTTCAATCCCCAGTCAGGGCACATACAGGAGGCAACCAATGAATGCAAAAATAAGTGCAATAACAAACTAATGTTTCTTTCTCTGTCTCTCTTTCTCTCTCTCTCTCAACCAATACATTTTTAAAAAAGATATCACCAATCATCAGGAAACTTGGAATAAAACCACAAGCTATCACTTCATATGATAAAAATATCAAATGTATTTTTTTTTTCAAAAGAAAAACAGATGTGTTGGCAAGATGTAGAGAAATTGCAACTATTGTACACTGTGGGCATGGAAAATGGTATGAGCACTATGAAAACAGTATGAAGGTATCAAAATTAAAAATAGAACTACCAAGAACCTAGTATGGAAGAACCATGGACATGGACAACAAGTGGAATTGAGTTTGTGGGGGAGTGGGTGGGTGGGGAAGGGGACAAAGGGGAGTAAAAAGGAGATGGATGTAATACAATAACAATAAAATTAAATTAAAAAATAATAGAACTACCATATGAGCCAGTAATTTCACTTTCAGGTGTACATCCAAAAGAACTGAAATCAGGGTCTTGAAGAAATATTAGCACTCCCATATTTATTACAGCACTGTTCAAATTAGCCAAGATTTTAAAATAACATAAATGTCCATCAAAAGATGAATGGGTTAAGAAAATATGGCATATTCCTACAATAGAATGCCATTTGGACTTTAAAAAAAAGGCAATTTTGCAGTAAGCAACAACATTGATAAACTTTGAGAATATCATGCTAAGTGAAATAATCCAGTAACAGAAAAGCAAAAACCACATAACACCACTTAGATGAACTATCTTAAAAAAATTGTTTAAACATGAAAATGCCTTGCTGTCATAAAGAATAGCTGCAGAAATGTATGGTCTGTCCTAGTATTAGAAACGGTTCCCAATTTTTGCCTTTACCAATCCCTGATCACTTCACAAAAGATGTTTTCAATTGAAATTGCACCTTCATTTGCAATTCAAAGTTCTGGATAAACCTTTCTTAGCTCTCATAATAAATCCATCCCCCAACTAATACCAGAGTCCATCTGCCATAGCCATAGTTTGAGAGCTGTGCCAATCCTGCGGAATTTTGGAGCATATAAACCAGATGCTTCTACAGAAGCTGCTAAGTGAGGTAGCTCTATCTGTACAAAGGGAACATATCCCTGTTAATATCAAATGTATCCCTGTTAATATCATATGCTGCTGACAAAACAGGACCTACATAAGCAGTCCTACAGTTGCACTTGCAGATAGAATATAAACACTAGAGACTTGTCCTGTCACCAGAGTCCTGATCACTAATCCCTTTCTGTTCCCTAGTATGGCGTGTGTATATGCCAAATGCATCAAAATTAGTTCTTTCCCAAATGGGAATTTAAAGATGACTAGAACCCCAAAATCTCTAATATTGAAACTCCATTCTACCCCACCCAAACTCTTGGGAACAAGATTCCCAAGTTCATCCTGGAGAGTTAGAAGCAAGACAAATAAAAACTTCTTACCTGTTAAGAACACTAATAAAATGTCATGGTTAATGTGCTCATATATTCCAGGTTGTCTGCTACTGTCCCTATCTTTAGAAATTAATAAACCTGCATTCTGTTAGGTCCCAAAAGTATCAGAGTCATTTTGCTATATTACATGACCCCTCTTCTATTCATAGGTGTATTGGTCCATACTGACATGCCAAGTCAACCTAGCCTGGTACCTATGGGTCACAAATAAATACTCTATGCTTTGCCCTTGGCCATCTGGGTCACATATAAATCACTCAAGAGGCAAGTAAAGGTGACCCCATGGAAAAGTACCTCCACTTTAGTAGTTTAGTGATGTAGAGAGGTCTTTCCATGATAAAATAATAGTAAGTAGTTCCAATGTGTAGTGATGACCCTCGACATTTGCTCAGTACAACAGACAGCTGATTCATCAGATTTGTCAGTATAATTGGCAAAAGTGAAAAAATGAACAAACCATTTACATACAAATTTCCCTTCTAAACTTACTGGTTTGTAATAACTTTTTGTCTTTCCCCTGAATTGATCATATGACTACTCATGTAAAAATTAACACATGTACTAAAAATAGAGGTATGTTATTCTTTAGGATCATGTATATATTCCAAGAATACTTTCCCTGTGTATATGTCATAGGATACATTAGTACTTTCCTAAGAACTAATCTCATAGCTTGCTTAGATAGTGATAGTACTTTGTCATTGCCCTTTCATGGCAAGTAAGCTACATGCTTAATGAATGAGTGGCTGGTCCTGGACTGAGAACCTAATAGCCATTCTTTTCTTGACAGCAAGTTCAAACATGCCCATAGTTCTATAAATAAAAATTTGTATAAATTAGAACTAAAGTCCAGGCTAATTCTTTGGTAATATCATATCATAGGTGCCAACACTGAATTAGCTAAAAACTAGCTGCCAATCCTTCACCATCTATCAAATCATATGTATTATCCTACAATAAAACCTTGAGGTGATTATTATATCTCATCTTGATTTAAGATGACAACTTCTGTACTCCCTAAACATTAATTATGGCTGGATTTTTCTCTTCTCTGCAATAGCAAATAGGTAATTAGATTATCAGTTCCAGCATCCTCCACTTATCTCATTGGAGGCATTTAAAACAATTATCTCATCTATTTGTTCCCTTTAAAGAATACCAAGCATGGCTTCCAGTGTCTGTTTGGAGGAATTATCACTTAAAGTGCCAAATGTGGGCAATAAAGTGCAGTGTAGCACATAATGGGACCAAATTCACAGCCAACAAAATGTTAGATTTGAGGGAATCCCCAAATGGGTCCAAACACTTTGTCTAAAATATTCTTCACAGGTGCAGGATTCAGGGAGATTGAACAGATATACAGTAATACAAATAAACTACATCAATAACTTGCTGTGGATATTCTTTGTTTAGCATTTAAGGCCAGAGTTTTTTATTATAGAGACTTGGCAATAAAATGAAACATGAACATATGTATTGGGAAAAATAATAACTTGTGTAATTGAATCAAAACATAAAAACTAAATTTCAAAACAAATACAAGAGACAGCATCACAGAATGGACCTCAAACTCATCTCCTTCTATGGACACACTGAATGTACAGCTAAATACGCAACAATTCATTCTGAAGAGGGCTGATTGAACAGCTTCTGCAACACAAACAACAAGGGGGACACATAGAAAAAGGTAGGAGAGACATGGGCACAGTAACAATGGGAACCCCACCACAGTACCCCAACCTGCAGTAGTAAAGAATATCAATACAGATTCACCCACCCTGAGACACAACAATAAAAGTGCAGTTTAAAAGGCCTCTGGGCTATATCTGAAGGAAATGCACTTAATAACAATGGAGGGGCTACCAAATAGGCAGAGAGCTGCTGGAACTCTGAGATGGAACATTCTGGCAATATCTCTTTATCATGTTCTCCCTTCACCTGTATAGCATGGGCAAGAGCATGATCCAGGCACATTGGATAACAACTATAAAACAGAATGGTAATTCCTCAAAAATTTCAAGACAGTACTAACATATGACCCAACAATTCTATACTGGGTATTTGTCTAAAGAAAATGAAAACACTAATTTGTAGAGGTATATGTGCCCTTATGTTCACTGTGACATTATTTACAATAGCTATATATACAGCACATGTACACATGTACAGCCACACACAATGGAATATCAGCCTTAAAAAGAGGATACAATCTTGCCATTTAGGGTAATAGGGAGAGACCTAGAGATTATTATGCTAAATGAAATAAATTAGAGAAACACATACCACATGATTTCACTTATATGTGGGAAATAAAAAATGAAACATGCCCTGGCTGGTGGCACAATGGATAAGGTACCAGCCTGTGAACCCAAAGGTTCCTGGTTCAATTCCCAGCCAGGGCATATAACCAGGTTACAAGCCAGGTCTCCAGCTAGGTCTGTAACTGGAAGCAGGTAAAAGGCAACCATATACTGAGGTTTCTCTCCCTCTCTGCCTCTCTCCATTCCCCTCTCTCTGGAAATAATAAGTAAAATCTTTTAAACAAACAAACAAAAAAAACCCAAATGAACAATAAAGTGAAACAACTCATAGATACAGGAAACAAATTGGTGGTTACCAAAGGAGAGGGGTTGGGAGGTAGACAAAAGAGAGGTAAAGGGGAATAAGAGGTACAAACTTCCAGCTATAAAATAAGTATGTTATTGGGATGTAATGTTGCAACATAAAGATTATAGTTAATAATATTATAATAATTTTGTTTGATATAAAGGCAACAACTAAAATTGTGGTAATTATTTTATAATGTATATAAATATCTAATTGTGTACACTTAAAAATGATAGGATATTGTATGTCATCTATGTCAAAAAATTACAGAATCTGTCTCAATCACATTCATATTTATTCCAAACAAGAATTAATAGATAATCTAGTCATTCAGAAAGAAGAAATTACTGATAATGAGGGTGGATTCTGAGTAAATGTTTAATATTTTGAAATTTTGTTTTTGTTGCTGCATCTTTATATAAACTGAACTATTCAAAAGAAATTTTAATGTGTGTAATTTTCTTAAATACAGATGAAGATAAAGTTACTTTTGTTTTAAAATTGGCTTTTTTGGACCATTCTTTAATTGCTAAGAAACTTTTTTCTTGAAAACCCTTTCATTTTCCTTATTTCATTAATTTAGAAGTTAAAAGCTTCTATCTATTCTCCTGGATCAATACATCAATCAAAAATACTTAAACAGGACATAAATACACAGCAATTCACTTTTTAAACTTGTAGAGAGGATGAGCTTTGGGGAAAACACACACACACACACACACACACACACTCACACAATGTTTAAAGGGTGCTAAAAGTGGGGGAAATGCCTTATGTACAGTCTAAGAACTGAGTTAATGCGTGTTTACCCTGTTAATAGCTTCCATGAAGTGATTTAAGGAATTCTGAGAAAATGCCTCTGTGTCAAAATATTTCTTTCTCAGAAGCCAGGGCCTCTACCTTGGGCTTTCCCTTTGGAATTTTGAGTGATTCAGGAGCTCAGTTACTTAATAAAGATACTGTGTTATTAACAACATAACATCCAAATTCTTGTTTACCTTTTAGCTTCACAGTTACTAGAGAGAGCGAATCCTTGTGAGTAACTGAGATGTAAGATTGGAGGGAAGAAATAAAATGTTCAGGAGAGAAGCAAGAACCTAAACCAATTTGGAGCCACTTTACAGTCTTATCTTAAATCTCTTCAAGGGCATGACTACGAAAATCCTTAAAAGTAAAAAATGTACTTTCTGCTTTTCCCCCATGCCTCAGTCTTTCTAATGAGCCCTAATTAGAACACGGAATTTCTCACATCTGCTATCAATCTAGCATAACCTTGGAATTGCGATAGAACAAGGTGAGGTGGATGGAAGAGGTATTTCAGTATCAAGCTGGTTTCATTTGAATCTCTACTTTAAATTTTCTAGTTGTGCTCTTCAAATAAGTCACTTAACTCTGCTTGTTTAATTATTTAACTTATTTATGATTGTAGGAATTGACAAGTGTGTACAAAGTTCTTAGCACATAGAGTGTTCAGAAAATGGTAACAATTAGAGTCGCAAACAAAGTTGGTTGGTAGGAAAAGGTTTTAGAAATGTGTCCCTCTCTTAAATATTTGGGAATAAAGCTGTAATCCTATTTTCCCTATCAGCCAAAAGTAGCCATCTCAGTCTCAGGTTGTTATTGTGGAAGCAACTAGTATTTGGATAAATCCTTTGAAATAAAGATAATGTCTGGAGGATCACTTTACCCCAAAGTTGTACTGAAAACTACCAGTTTAACAGAGAATGGGGAAAAATAAAAAGTCTTGGAGTCATCAAATGACTAGGATAATTGAAGATTTAGAGGTGTTTCTCTACTAAATTTAGAATCTTTTCTCATAACTGTGTTTTTCAAGCTGTCCACCTTACTGATTTCAATTTGTAGAATCTATTAGTCTATTCTAGAACCATATATTAATTCATCTCTTAGAGTTTTATGATTTCCCCATTCAGTCCTTCTATTCTTTTATTGAGAATTGTCCAGCAATAAATCTCACTAGCTTCTCCTTCTTCTAACTTTTAAAAAGTATTTAATTTGAGAAAAATTAACAAAAGTGCTCTGTTATCGGCACCTGGCCTATTCCTTTCTGAAAAACTCTGTCACCCTTTCTTTTCTTTTCTTTTCTTTTTCTTTTCTCTCTCTCTCTCTTTTTTTTTGCTGCTAGAAATATTTACCAGAGAGGACCCTCTTCTTTTCTAATCTGCAAACTTCACTTTCATCTCCCACTAACTTCAACATCTTCCAGGGAAATATTTTCATTTCTTGACCATCTCCCATCCAATCCAACTTAAAAATCAAAGTATTTCTTTATTATATTAAAGTATATAATAAAACAGAATTTCCTTCCCTACTATGTCTCTAAATTTGCTTTCTTTAACCTTCAGTGAACTGTTTCTGTAAGCCCTATGATGTCATCTCTACTATTTTAATACCAATAAGAACTTACCATTTCAATGATCTTTTCATAGACTATTTTATTTCTTATAGTTATTTCTCCATTCTTGCACCTTGCTTCCCAGAAAGCACTTATAAAATGGTATTAGGAAGGAGGGAAGATGGCGACAGAGTAGAGAGCAGTGCTGATGGTGTTCTCGAGTACCAGAGCAGCTAGAGGACAGGATAAGGAGCGTGAGATGTCTTCAGGACCCTAGGAATTGGAACGGACAGCATCTGGACACAGGGGAGCAGAGCCCAGAGGCAGAGGAGGCCAGCAGGACAGTAGGTGAAGTATTAGTGACCGACCGGCCGGCAGGCCGAAGTCGGCTCTGGGCAGGGGTGGCTCTGCCCAGAGGGGCGCGTTTGACTGGGGCCAGTTCCGGGCTCGCTGGCGACTGGAAGTCTCAGCAGTGAAGTGCGGGCGGCGAGGGCAAACGCAGTAGGGAACGCGGAATTGAACTCTTGCAGGGGAGGGACTGTGTGAGAGACTCACCCCGGCAACAGGGAGAGGAGGTTTCGCGGCGCGCGCGGCTAGAGGCGGAGGAGAAGAGTCCTGCGGGAAGCCGGAGCGGGGCAGCGGGAAGTGCACCGGCCGGGGTGGCAAGAGGGCCGAAAAACGGAGCTGCTGGGCCGCTGGGGAAACAGCAGCTAGAAGCCCCTGCGAGAGGGGAGGCCCAGCCCGGCGCAACCACACAGGCCCCCAGGCTCCACGGGAAAATCCAAAAGGCGAGCCGGAGAGCCGGCAAGCCGGGAACTTGTGGCGGGCGACCCGCCATTGCCAGAGACAAAAGCCGCACCGCCCACGCCGGGGAGGGGCTCATCACAGAGGCCGCATAAAGGACTCCGTGGAGAGCTGATTGGCTTGGAGGCGTGGTGCTCGCCCCGGAAGGGCGGGACAGTGTAGGCGGACCCCGGACAGTGTTGACTGACAGGCCCGGCCTCCTCCCGGAACTGCAGGGGTGGGGCCAGTCGTCACAGGGACCGGCAAAGTTGCGGGCTGACCTGCAGAAGTGCTGGGGGCTGTCCTGAGCAGGAAACTCCGCCAG